>JAJJWW010005444.1:164315-197569 GCA_023531295.1 Papaver armeniacum | reverse complement strand
TGATGAGTGCTAAATAGTGCATATTTATACACCTTTTTATTGGCATTTTACTCATCTTTTGCGCTTAGAAATCAGATATTATCCCAGATTCTGTGTTTTCCTTGTTTTCAAGAATAAATATTTGTATTAATTAATTTTGTGTTTTTAGGTACTAAATAAAGTCCGGAGAAACTGAGGAGCTAAAGAGCGAAGAATTTGAGTCAAACATCTATGGAGCGAGATAGCCAAAGCCCGTCGCGCAACCGCCGTTGCAACCCAACAAGGAAGACATGGGCTAGAGCTACACACGACCCGGATCCAAGCCCGTATCATCCTCAAATTAGCTGAGATTGCTATCACCACATCCAACGCTCATTTGCTCTGTCCTTCCCATCATCGCCCGATGCTCCCGTTTCACACCGAACCACCTACACCCCCGAGCCGTTCAGATCCTCCACTTCCTAAATCCTACGCCGCTTCAACCTTTACATCAACAGCCGATGCACCCGCCAACACCGAAGTGACCCACACCCTACACCCTAATCGAGCATTCCATTTCATCTTCATCTTCTCTTTCCTCTGCTCTCTCCCGTTGATAGGTGTAGAATACACCTAATTTACTATCTAGTAGTTTATGCTTTCTTTTCTATTTTTTCTTGTAAATTATGTATTTTACGCTTGTTTTGAGTTTTGTAGCTACTTTGGAGTCACACGGAGGAAAAGAAGAAGAAATCACTCAATTTGAGCCAAAAGGGGCAAAAAGGTCATTTTACGGGGCGATTGATATATGGGGCCCCGATTAAGGTTAAGGGGCAACCCAATTTGAGGTGTTAAACACAGACCAGCCAAGGTTAAGGGCTACTCTCTTGGAGGAGCACTAGAGAAAGGACAAGTTGAAGTTAAGGGGTCAACTGGCGGGTAGCCCTTATCCGGAAATGAAGTGCTACTATCAACTAGTACCGGATGGGTTATGGTTGATAAACCCAAACCCGTAGACCCACACCCGCATGCCGAATCCGCCCCATAAACCCAACCCTAAATCGAGAATTATTTCTCAATCATTTGTCTAATCAAATACGAGAGAAAGTCGCTGAAACAAAGAAATTGGAAGAAATTGAGAACCGAGAGAATCGAGATTTGATGTCGCTGCCGAACTGAAATTTGAAGAGAAGATCGAATCGTCTGGTGGTGTTGATTGGTGTGAATCACAGAGAAGAAATCAAGGTTTTCATTTGAAGAGAAATCAGAGATGGGTTCAGCTTAATTTGTGTTTTCTATGGGGTTCGAATATGTTAAAAAGAGAAGAGAAATTGATGTTAAGGGTTCATATGAAGATTGAAGCTACAGCAGAATGGAATCGATCGGTGCTGAGAAATTTGAAATCAAATGGGATTTGTGAATCGAGAAGGAGAACGAGCTGCTAATGATGATTCCAGGGAGAAGATGTTGATTTCAGAGATGGGAAATAGAGGAACATGGAAGAACAAGCTGGATTTGTCGATGCCATGAGTGCAGTGATGAAAGGAAAGAGATCGAGGGATTCAGTGAAACACCAGCTGCTGCTGTGCTGGTAGAGAAACTGTGTTGATGGATGTTGAAGAACTGGGAAGGTTTAATAGCATTGTTGTGAGTTGAATTAACCTGGGTTTTGAGTTGAATTGACGTTAGATTGACAGAGAAGAAGAAATGGGGAGAAATTCTAAGTTAGGGTTTGATTAGTGATGTCGAGATTGAACTGGAATTGATAAAATGGGTTCTACAGAGATTGGAGATGGGTTTGTGGCTCAGATAAATCAAAGATGGGTTTTGAGAGCAGGTGGAGTTATGAACTTCAGGTGCTATGACATTAGGTGTAGCTGGAGATAAATGGGTATGACTGATGTTGCTGTGTTGTGCTGGAATTAAAATGGTGCACTGAAGTGGTGGTTCTGCTATGGTAGTGGTGGTATGGCCAGATGCAATGGCAGGGGAGAATGATTATGACTTGCGATGCATAAATGAAGTGCGGATGAGCTACGGTTCAATCGAGATGGCTCGGGTGGTGAGATAGAATTGGCAATGGAGATTGCGGGAATTGGCAGAGCTATAGGTGTGATTGTTGAGTAGAGTATGACAGTGGCAAGTGCCTGGGGGATAGTGCAGGCAAGGGAGTTACAGCCGATGGCTTGGTTTCGGCAGAATGTTTGAAGGACTGAGGAATGTTAATGGCTGGTGATGAATGCTGAGATACTCAGTGTAGAAGTTGGTTGATTACATGGTTGCAGCTGCTGGCGTTTGAATTGGCATACAAAGTTTAATTGCAGGGAGTGACTTTGGGAGTTTATGAAGCTGTGATGGTGCTTGTTGTGTGTTGGAGGAGTATGAAATTGCTGATGAAAAGGGACTTGAATTGAAGCAAGTGGTGGTTGCAGCTGAAGCAAGAGAAGGGCACTGATGTTTGCACTGATGGCTTGTGAAGCTGCAGGGTATAGTGTTTTGCAGATGATATTGAGATGAACTTTCTAGCCATCATGGGCGAATTTCCCAGATGAAGCACAATGATAGTGCATCCGCGAGATGAGGCTGTGCAATGGCACTGCCAAGCCACTCACCCATCTAGGCGAGTAAGATGACTCACCTGATTGACCAGTGATCGACCAGTTGTGACCGACTCTCGGTACTTGACCGAGTTAACCCGCTGACTTGACCCGAGTTGACTCAGCGTTGAACCGACCGACTTGACCCGTTGACCAGTGACCGGTTTGACTTTTCCGGTCACCTGAGATATTTTCCGGCGACAATTCCGGCAGGATTCCGGCCATAATCCCAGTTTTCGGCGAGCCAAAATTCCCGAAATTTTCTATGGACTTCTCTCATGGGTGTGAAGACTTGGGCTTGGAATTGGATGGAGAATTGGACTCAAATTTGGAAAGAGAAGGTGGAAGAGTTAAGAAAAGCTTGGATTTGGAAATTGAATTGCAAAAAGGAAAAGGATTCTAATCCTTGGGAGATTTGGAGAATATTGAAGCCTATAAATAGAGAAGTTTTCTACAACTTCTATACATATCTCTACACACACAATTCTTTTCTTTTCTTATTCTTTGTGTGAACTTTTTAACATGAGTAGTTAATTTTATTGATTGAGGATGAATTCCTAGTTCTTAATATGATTTGAGTTTTTGTTTTTAATTCTATCTTGAAGTTCTTCACATGATTATCGTTTGTTTTTACTAATAGGAGTGATCTTAAAGACATTCATGATTGATTGATAGATTGTTTAGAATGCATGCTAAATTGATTTGTTAGTTTAATCTAATGCTAGTGAAAGTTAGGAGATAAGTAATCGTTTCTTGACTCTTTACATAAGTAGCAAACACGAGACCTTGCGGAGGATTCCGTGGAGCAATTGTGTGTAGAAACAACGCTAGAAAGTGAACCAAGCGAACCGAGTTTAACTACTAGTACTAAACCTAAATTCATAAATCTTAATGCATTCTCGGGAATTACATCTTGTAAGCGGACCTCAAGGTGGTTCTTTTGAATAGAATCGATAACTAAGCGGACACATTACTCGGTGAAATTAGGGATTTTGGGGCTAGCTAAAGCGGACTGCTATCCTACGGTTGGTGATAATCTGTGACTAATAACAAGTGGAAAAGAACATAACTTGATTCATTATTTTGCAACGAAGAAGGATTCCTTGATCTTGTCTCTCTTATTGCTTTCAACTTTACCTTTTAATTGTTTTGTTTATTTTATTTTGCTTTTTACACCCCCCCTTTCGTGACAACTTTTACAACTAGAATCTCGTGCTCCTCGTGGGATCGACCTTGACTACCCTATATTACTTGTTAATTAGGTAGTAAAGTATTAATTAATTTGTTGTGGTTACGACACGCATCAAATTTTGGCGCGCTTAGCAGGAGCAACGGATGATTTTAGTTGTTTTTATTTTTCTTTTTGCTTTATTCTTGCTTTGTTGGATTCTATTCCGTATCTAACTTGGTTTTGAATCTTATTTCGGGTATCGGTTTTCCATGTACGGTGGACAAGAGCAAGCATATTACAACAATCAATACGGTTTTTTCAACCTCAACATTATGGCAATTTCCAACCATCCATAGGATACAATCAAAACCAATCTTTTTACTATGATCAAATTCCTACGGAACATTATGGATATTCTCATACATATCAACAACCTTATGACGGGTATGTAGGTGGACAATCACAAGGATGGGAGGATAATTTTGTTTATGATCAGAAAATCTCTAGTTTTGCGGATAAGATTTTGGCGCCGTTGGCCATGATTGGGGATCTTCAACGAAAGATGCAAGAATCACATCGAGAAATTCAAAGGAATTCGGAGAAAATATACGAACTAATTAACCAACCTTTGGAGACTTTTGATGACGCTAGTGTAGATTACTCAAGCCTTGATCTTAATAATGATCAATCACCTATTCAAAAGGAAGAGCTTGAGGAAGATGCATTTATTGCTTGGCAAAACTTTCTTAAGGAAAGATGGGAGTCCGCGGAAGTGTATGACTGTTCCGACAATGAGGAAGTTATTCCAACTCCGGATCATAATAACGATCCTTCACCTATTCAAAAGGAGGAGATTGGGTGTGACTTACCTATTGTTGTTAACGAAGTAACACCCGCACAAGAAGATCTTACAATCTATACCGATGAGAATCACTTTAGTGAATGGCCCGATTCCGATGATGAGAATGTTGAAGAGATGATTATAGAGGATGAAACCACATTCATTGATTTTGTGGAAGACCCAATTGAACGTGCGAATGATTTTAATGATGCCGAGACTTTGGTTAAGGTAGAAAACGACGAAGAATGGTTGCAAGGTTTAATAGAGGACCACGATATACAAGAGGTAAGTAATTCACTTGAATTTTTTAAGGATGAAGAGGATTCTATAATACAAGAATTTTTGAAAGGTTTGTCTAACCCTTTGCCTATTGATTCTTCTCCTTTACCTCTTATTGGTTTGAATGTATGTGCTTCGAAAGTATTTTTGGATGATTTTGTTTCTAAATATCCACCATTGGAAACACTTGATGCTAACACTATGCAGGTTTGCCAAGAGGAATACATGGAAGTTCCCAAATTCTATGTTCTTTATACACTTCCGAGTGTGGTCGAGAATAAGTGTGGGGAAATTTCTATCGGCGATAATTTCACTATTGTTTTCTTGTGCTAATATTTGTATGGAGTTATTGTATGCAAAACAGGTATTATGGGTGGATCCTCAAATTTTCAGATTGTTAGTATATGGGAATGAATCATGCAAGAGCCAAGTCGGGCCGTCGACTTTAAAACAAACGCTTCATGGAGGCAACCCATCGGTTTTGTATTTCTTATCCTTTTGCTTTTTGTTATTTCTTTTTTCTTGTTTCTTATCATGTTAAAATTTCCCACCTTGACTTTACTAGGAGGATTCAATTACATTGAGGACAATGTAAGGTTTAAGTGTGGGGGAGTGGTTAAGCATGTTTTTAAAACAAAAATTACAAAAAAATGAAAAAATTTGAAAAAAAAAAAAAGTTTTACTTAAAAATTCCAACTTTTAAAGATTTTAGAGTCACTAGCATACTTCTAGGTATGTTTACATAGAGATTTTGACCGACATAATTGAACTTGGAAATGTTAGAGAACTACATTCGGATTTCTTGTTTGTTTGAGTGTTAAATAATGGATTTAATCATGCATTGATGCGAATTTGGTGCGAGGAGAAGTGCGTTATTAGAGTTGTCGATCAATCATTAGTGGAGACTACCCGTATTCATATCATGAGAGGCACCGACCAGAAATTTTCCATCTACTAAAGAGCTTCTTTTGAGTGTGTGTCACCATACGTTAATTCCGGGTAGAATGGTGAGCTACCCAACTTCCCACCACTAAAAGCACTACTCTTTGATCTCTTGAGTGCTAATTTTGTCAATCATGAGGGTGACGTCCATGGATGAAAGCTTCCTTCTTGTAGTTCGATTTGCAGTTAGCACCATTCTCTCTCTCGACAACAACGGATCCATAGAAACACATTCATCATCAACAAGGAGCGACATCAAAATCTACAAGGAAAGTTGGAAAAGTTTAAGGTTTACAAGCAACGGAACGGGAAAAAGAGCAAATTTCAAATACAAGTAAAGCAACATACAAATGAGCGGAATTCACATATATGTTGAGGACTTACAATACAATGAGGTAATTTTATATCCAAGTATGAAGACTTATTCATGAAAGCGAAGAAAAGTAAAAGGTGAAAATTTTTGAAGTTTATGATTTCAAGACGATACAAGTTGTGAAGAATCAAGCGGTAAAATACTTCTTCCACGGCCATGGTTTATTTGTATTTAATTTCTTTTGTTAAAAAAAAAAAAAAAAAAAAAAAAAAAAAAAAAAAAAAAAATTGAAAATTTCAGAAAAAAAAAAAGATTAAAAAAAAAAAAACAAGAGAAATATTTGTTCTTATTTTTATTAAATGAGCCGTGGGGAAGGAAAATATATAAGGAAGTTTCAAGCGACAAGGATTTTAAGGTAAAAGAGTTACAAATTGTTAAGGATTTATGAAATTCAAGGGTTTATCATTAATAGTTGAAACCGAGACGAAGACCATGAAGATCAAGATAAGGAGCGGAAGACGTTTCTATTGGATGCCGTGAGAGTGGTGTTATCATAATTGGCAATCGGATGTGAAGGTAAGTAAAGTAATCTCATCCTCGATAATAATGGTTGATTTCCTTTCGTAGAGATCGTCGAAAAATGGTTTTTCAAAATATTAAAAGACGTGGGTTTTCAAAATTTCGGAAGTTATCCTTCCCACCATTCAACGTGTTGCGGGAATTCTCTCTTCATTCCTACCGCACACATGTGAGAACCATAAAAAGCTGTCTTTTTGAGTGCAATTATCATAAAATCCTTTTGGTGAGGGCTGAAGTCGAGGCGAAATGCTTATTGATCATTTCTCAAACACGCGTTCTCTCATTATGGTGTGGTTATTTCTCACTCAACAATTAAGAATGAGAATATGTTCTTTGGTATTTCTAACTTCTTATTACTAGCATGCAGAAATTCTATGTCCTCATAACTTTTTGGATGCTTGTGACGCTTGAACACTTTGAAGTTGTGAGTTTTTAGTTTGATTTGCTCGAGGACTAGCAAAGTCTAAGTGTGGGGGAATTTGATAGGTGTAGAATACACCTAATTTACTATCTAGTAGTTTATGCTTTCTTTGCTATTTTTCTTGTAAATTATGTATTTTACGCTTGTTTTGAGTTTTGTAGCTACTTTGGAGTCACACGGAGGAAAAGAAGAAGAAATCACTCAATTTGAGCCAAAAGGGCAAAAAGGTCATTTTACAGGCGATTGATATATGGGGCCCAGTTAAGGTTAAGGGGCAACCCAATTTGAGGAGTGTTAAACACAGACCAGCCAAGGTTAAGGGCTACTCTCTTGGAGGAGCACTAGAGAAAGGACAGTTGAAGTTAAGGGGTCATAAACCGGGTAGCCCTTATCCGGAAAATGAAGTGCTACTATCAGGCCATGCTTGGATGGGTTATGGTTGATAAACCCAAACCCGTAGACCCACACCCGTACCCGAATCCGCCCATAAAACCCAACCCTAAATCGAGAATTATTTCTCAATCATTTGTCCGAATCAAATACGAGAGAGAAGCCTGCTTTGAAACAAAGAAATTGGAAGAAATTGAGAACCGAGAGAATCGAGATTTGATGTCATTTAAGAACCAAATTTGAAGAGAAGATCGAATCGCCCTGTGGTGTTGATTGGTGTGAATCACGAGAGAAGAAATCAAGGTTTTCATTTGAAGAGAAATCAGAGATGGGTTCAGCTTAATTTGTGTTTTCTATGGGGTTCGAATATGTTAAAAAGAGAAGAGAAATTGATGTTAAGGGTTCATATGAAGATTGAAGCTACAGCAGAATGGAATCGATCGGTGCTGAGAAATTTGAAATCAAATGGGATTTGTGAATCGAGAAGGAGAACGAGCTGCTAATGATGATTCCAGGGAGAAGATGTTGATTTCAGAGATGGGAAATAGAGGAACATGGAAGAACAAGCTGGATTTGTCGATGCCATGAGTGCAGTGATGAAAGGAAAGAGATCGAGGGATTCAGTGAAACACCAGCTGCTGCTGTGCTGGTAGAGAAACTGTGTTGATGGATGTTGAAGAACGGGGAAGGTTTAATAGCATTGTTGTGAGTTGAATTAACCTGGGTTTTGAGTTGAATTGACGTTAGATTGACAGAGAAGAAGAAATGGGGAGAAATTCTAAGTTAGGGTTTGATTAGTGATGTCGAGATTGAACTGGAATTGATAAAATGGGTTCTACAGAGATTGGAGATGGGTTTGTGGCTCGGATAAATCAAAGATGGGTTTTGAGAGCAGGTGGAGTTATGAACTTCGGGTCTTTATGACATTAGGTGTAATGGGAGATAAATGGGTATGGATGATGTTGCTTTGTGTTGTCTTTGGAATTAAAATGGTGCACTGAAGTGGTGGTTCTGCTATGGTAGTGGTGGTATGGCCAGATGCAATGGCAGGGGAGAATGATTATGACTTGCAGATGCATAAATGAAGTGCAGGGATGAGCTACAGTTCACTGAGATGGCTCAGGTGGTGAGATAGAATTGGCAATGGAGATTGCAGGGAATTGGCAGAGCTATAGGTGTGATTGTTGAGTAGAGTATGACAGTGGCAAGTGCCTGGGGGATAGTGCAGGCAAGGGAGTTACAGCCGATGGCTTGGTTTCGGCAGAATGTTTGAAGGACTGAGGAATGTTAATGGCTGGTGATGAATGCTGAGATACTCAGTGTAGAAGTTGGTTGATTACATGGTTGCAGCTGCTGGCGTTTGAATTGGCATACAAAGTTTAATTGCAGGGAGTGACTTTGGGAGTTTATGAAGCTGTGATGGTGCTTGTTGTGTGTTGGAGGAGTATGAAATTGCTGATGAAAAGGGACTTGAATTGAAGCAAGTGGTGGTTGCAGCTGAAGCAAGAGAAGGGCACTCGATGTTTGCACCGATGGCTTGTGACAAGCTACTGGGTATAGTGTTTTGCGGATGATATTGAGATGAACTTTCTAGCCATCATGGTGGAATTTCCCAGATGAAGCACAATGATAGTGCATCACGGATGAGGCCGGCAATGGCCGCCAGAAGAAGCCACTCGGCCATCTAGCTGAGTAAGATGACTCACCCTCGATCGACCAACGGATGACTCCACTGACTGACCCGACTCGGTACTTGACCGAGTTAACCCGCTGACTTGACCCGAGTTGACTCAGCGTTGAACCAACCGACTTGACCCGTTGACCAGTGACCGGTTTGACTTTTCCGGTCACCTGAGATATTTTCCGGCGACAATTCCTAAGGCAGATTCCATAATCCCAGTTTTCCCACAGCCAAAATTCCCGAAATTTTCTATGGACTTCTCATGGGTGTGAAGACTTGGGCTTGGAATTGGATGGAGAATTGGACTCAAATTTGGAAAGAGAAGGTGGAAGAGTTGAGAAAAGCTTGGATTTGGAGATTGAATTGCAAAAGGAAAAGGATTCTAATCCTTGGGAGATTTGGAGAATATTGAAGCCTATAAATAGAGAAGTTTTCTACAACTTCTACACATCTCTCTCTCTACCTCTCAACACATCTCTACACACACAATTCTTTTCTTTTCTTATTCTTTGTGTGAACTTTTAACATGAGTAGTTAATTTTATTGATTGAGGATGAATTCTTAGTTCTTAATATGATTTGAGTTTTTGTTTTTAATTCTATCTTGAAGTTCTTCACATGATTATCGTTTGTTTTTACTAATAGGAGTGATCTTAAAGACATTCATGATTGATTGATAGATTGTTTAGAATGCATGCTAAATTGATTTGTTAGTTTAATCTAATGCTAGTGAAAGTTAGGAGATAAGTAATCGTTTCTTGACTCTTTACATAAGTAGCAAACACGAGACCTTGCGGAGGGATTCCGTGGAGCAATTGTGTGTAGAAACAACGCTAGAAAGTGAACCAAGCGAACCGAGTTTAACTACTAGTACTAAACCTAAATTCATAAATCTTAATGCATTCTGGAATTACATCTTGTAGCGGACCTCAAGGTGGTTCTTTTGAATAGAATCGATAACTAAGCGGACTGTTACTCGGTGAAATTAGGGATTTTGGGGCTAGCTAAGCGGACCTGCTATCCTACGGTTGGTGATAATCTGTGACTAATAACAAGTGGAAAAGAACATAACTTGATTCATTATTTTGCAACGAAGAAGGATTCCTTGATCTTGTCTCTCTTATTGCTTTCAACTTTACCTTTTAATTGTTTTGTTTATTTTATTTTGCTTTTTACACCCCCCTTTCGTGACAACTTTTACAACTAGAATCTCGTGCTCCTCGTGGGATCGACCTTGACTACCCTATATTACTTGTTAATTAGGTAGTAAAGTATTAATTAATTTGTTGTGGTTACGACACGCATCACCCGTCTCCATCACAGAGCAGAGCTCTGCTCCTCCACCATCTTCACCCATACCACCACCGTGAGCCACCTTCGCCACCAACTCCATCATCTCCTGACACCCCGACATCCACATCATCTCTAGCTTCACTTATCTCTCGCCTAGCCTCTCTCGAAACCCTAGAGGCTATGTAAGAGATAATTGAGGCTAGGGTTTCTCTTACATCAAATCAAGAGCAAGGGAGTCTCAGAACCGCAGGAGTAGAGCCAACAGCAAATTCAGAGTATGGGTTAGAGTTTGTTTGATTTATTTTCTCTTTAATTTCGATTTCTGGGAATTAGGGTTATGTATTTTGGGTTGCATGTATAAATAGGAAGTGTTGGTGGATGTTAGAAGCACGCCTGGATTAGCCAGTGCAGTCATTTAGCTTTAATTTGGTTTAATTTTGTTCTTGTTGTTTTAGATGTTTTAATTCAAAGTGCTAGGGTTTGAGATGAAACCCTAGCTTATCACTGTGTTTTTCTTCATGAACTGTTCTTGATTGCTTAACTATTTTCAAGATAGGATTTAATCTCAACAAGTCACACTTTGCTCTCACAGTGTATACCAATACCATGGATGCACTGTAGTTGGATTATCCCTGTGATGACTATGCTACAACTCAAGCTCAATTAGACTAATGTTTATCTACAGATTAATTGTGCTTTAGTCAGACAGTTAATACTTAGGATAAATACCTTAGTTGTGATTAAAATTATCGCTTGGAGAAACATCTTAGACATAAATGCAGACTCGACACCTCTCCCTTAGCTGTCATAAGAACAAGAGTAATATCATGAGTTGAAGACACGGTGTAGGTTAGTTGTGGATTTGCGACCCTAGTATCACACTTCTATCACTACATTTTATACCTTAGTTTAGGTTCACTTCATTACATCCTAGCCGTATCGGCACAAATCCATTGAGTTACAATTCCTTACTTGAATTCAGCTAGAGCAAGCCTTAGATCACACTTTAAGCACACCCATTTCTCTGTGGATCGACACGTACTTGCCGCGTCTCCGATAGACGCCGTGCACTTGCGGATTATAACACGTAGGCCATAAATTCATACACCCTTAGAGGCCTACCAAGTTTTTGGCGCCGTTGCCGGGGATCTGGCGTGTGCCCTGTGATTTTCGGCTAAGCTTTACTGATTTTCAACCCTGTATATATGCCTTGCATTGTTATCTTTAACTCTGTGTTAGTGTAACTTAGTTATTTCAACCATCACTTGCATCCTTTATTACTTGCATCTATTTTTGTTACTTGCATCTACTTGCATCTATTGTTGTTAATTTTTCAACCTTTCATTCCATCTGTTAGAGCATCATACATCTGTAATCTTCCTTTTCTTGTTTAACTTAGTGTAACTTAGTGTAACTTGGTGTAATTTTCATTCTAATTTTCATTATAGTTGTAGCTCAGTTCACCTTGTAGCTCAGTTCACCTTGCATTGTTAACTCTAGCCTTGTGTTAGTATAGCTTAGCCTGTCAAATCCCTGTCAGTCCAATTACTGATCTCTTTGCTTTAACATGCACCTTTCTTGGAACTGAAACTTCTTTGTTGAGCTAACAGGTGCATGTGGTATGCAACTGAGCAAGCCCTGTGACTCGTAAGGTACCTGAGCTCGTTGTGCCGCAGACCTGCTGAGCAACCAAAGAAAGGGAAGGCAAGGAGCACAGAACTTGAGGTCAGCTGTAATTGAACCTTGTATTAACATACAAATAAGGTAGGCTTACCAAATGCAGTACTTTGTGAGTCTGTGTAGCATTGAATTGACTGTTGATGATAACAGACCTTGTAAGGATGCCAAGCTCTGAGCATAACCCATTTTTGCAGACCCTGAATGCATGTTTGAACCCAGCCTGAAAACCTGTGCACATCACCCTGAGCATAACCCCGTGTGTACCCCGTGTAGACTTGTCTTTGTGTAGGCACGTAAACTTATGCAAACACATTAATGAACCGAGTGGCTATTTATGGTGCGTAAATGAAAATTTATTGATCTTGTTGAGCCATCTGTTTGTGTATGTTCTGTGCATTGAAAATTGGCTAAACTAGCCGTCTCTTCATTTGTGAAGTTTGGGTTTTTAACAAAGCACTTGAGTTTAACTCCAGCCTAGTTTTAGAGCTTAAGCCGCAATCACTCACCAAGTTACATCTAGATGAACCTTGCATACCCCCGGCATAACCCCGAGCTCGCCCCCGTGCCTTGTGTGTACTGTGAAACCTTGCCTTGCATTGCCCTGTCCTTAGCTGCAGTGCCCTGAAGCTGTGAGCTTGAGTGAAAACTGAGCTTTGATTGCATGATAAAACTGTGTTAGGCGTTTCTCACACCCTGAAATCTTTGCACTGGTAGGTTCTGTGACCTGGTTGTCTAAGTTGTAACTAGCTCTAAACCGTGTGTGACCTGTGAGCCATCTGCTTTACACTTTTGGTGCAAAAACCCTGTTGACAAACCTGATGCTATGCTGGTATAGCCATTTGAGTTGTAAATTTGAGCTGTCAACCTGTGCCTAGTGAGCTACTACCCTGAGCTAAGTTGCAAAGATTGTGTGCACAGAACTAGTAAGCTGCACACAAACTGAAGCCCACCCATTGGGCTCAACCTAAGCTGCAAAACAACTAAGCCCACAAAACCAAATCTGAAGCCCAAATATTGGGGTGCAGAATAACCGGCTGCGGCAACCGCACAACCTGGTCGTATAAGTTGAAGCCCAAATATTGGGCCGAGCACTTGAAGCTGCTCACTTGAACCTCAACCCGGGCAGTATGACCAAACCGAGCCCATAGTCTGCTGGGCTATACCCCTTTTCGCCGGGCTGCACATGTTCATCTAACTTGGGATTACACCAAACCGAGCCCATAGTCCGGGCTCTCGCCACCGGGCCGCTCGCCTAAGCCGGGCTCTGTCGGCCGCTCATAAAATTCAGCCCACATACCGGGCCATTCAATCTGGCCGCACTTGTTCATCCGCCTTGGCCGTGCACAAAGATTTCAGCCCACACCCAACTAGGCTTTGCAAAACAACCCGGGGCTTTACATTTTCACCCAACCCGGGCCGCAAAACCAAAACCGAGCCCAATAAACCAAACTGATTTTTGCATAACCTGGGCTTAAACCAAATTGAAGCCCACACAAACTGCATTCCCACATAAACCAAAGCTCCCAACAAAACCAAATGAAACCCATTTAAACCAAACAAAACCCACATAAACCAAACTAGACTTTGAGTTCAATTTGAGTTGATAAATCATGTCAGGATTTTGGTCTGCATCTGGGGATGGAAACAAATCCATTAAAGAGCTTGCTTACGGGCATGCTTCACAATATGAACTCCCCACATTCCATAGTGATTTTAGGGAATTTTATGAGCCTTCTCCTGCCTGACTTCACATACCCTAATCACTATGAGCACATGTATCATCCATCACAAGGTTGAGAATGAACACTCTTCTCATACCACTCATCACTTCGATCAATTAGAAGCTCGACCATCTGCCTTAGAAAGGCAATCACATGAGCGATCTGTCAAATCTAATTCCCCTAGGCAATATGAAATGCATGCTTGCACCTTATGTGGTGGCTTAGATCACCCCCGCCGAGTATCTTGTTATATTTTGCATGATTTTAGGCGATCTAGGGAAAACCATGATAATCCAATGTACGAAGTGTCTAGAAGTGACTATTGGGACCATAATCAACTCCGCACACATGCATCATTCACCACAGTGTGGAGATGAACAATTTTATACTCCCCCGACTCCTTGTTTACAATCACTAATGGAAACTCTCATGGAGCAAAATGCTAGGCTTGAAATGAATGCAATACATGACCATCCATATAGCAACATGCATGATCATCCCTTCTCTAGTGAACCATATGCACAACCATTTAATGATTATTCATATGAAACATGCATACCCACTATTGAAGACTCTCCCTCCATTGAACAATGTCACATGTTCTTAAAGATGAACCTTATTCATTTAGAAAAGGAAGAATGGAAGGCAGTTCATGATAGGATGATTATTGTCCCTAATAAAGTAAATCTTGAAAATAGTGTTTCTATTCCTACTCATGCAACTAACACTGAATATGAACCTAATCTAGATGTAAATGAGTATACTAGAAATGCTAATAGGGAAATGCATTTTTGTGATGATGATGATGATGATGAATATGATATGTTAGAAGAGCATGTGTATGCGATATAATATGATAGAATCTTTGAGTTCGAGACGTTAGGCGTCTCTTCGTGAACCCTATGAATGATACCTCTTCTAACATTCATATATGTGATATGGATTCGAGCTTGGCTTTGTGAAATTCTTCGGTGAATGTGAGCATGCTTCACAACTTGTTTGTGACTTAGGAAAGGATGAATCTTCTCGTTGACACTAATGTTCTTTTGGATCATGATATTATTGTTGTGTCTGATTCCCTGCCCATATCACAATATGTTGCCTGCTCTGATGATTATGACATGGTGATTGATGAATTGTTCTATGCTGGTGAACATGATTTACCCTCTTCTGACTTTAGGAAAGTGTGTGATGGTACAAATGATTTTATAAATGAAAACAACTTAGATGTACCTAACCTCTCTCCTGAGTCACAAATTGATACTCCTCCACCAAACCTAGGTGTAGTTTGTCACAAACTTGCAAAACCAACTTTTAAAAATGCCTAACTTAGGCCTAGAGCTTTGTGCTTCCCAAGTCCTCTTGGACTATTTTGCATCAAAGTATAACACTTTTAAGGAACCACAATGGAATGTGTATGTCTGCTTTTGTTCTTAGCAAAACTCATTTTGAGTTAGACCTTTTGCATGACGTACCTTTAAAATTGCAAGATTTTGTGCTCCCAAACACACCCGTTCACAAGTTTAGGTTTGGGGGAAACTCATTCCCATTTGCAGTCTTACTTGCACTATCATATTATATCTGTGTAAGGCTGTTAATGTGTGTATATATTTTCTATTGGGTTGATCCTCAACTCTTTAGACTGTTGGTTTATGGTGAATTTTCATTGTATATATCCAGTAGGACTTGTTAAATTTTTCTTTCTTGAATCGGTTGAGTCTTCTTGTGCATATTTTGTGCTAATCCGATATGATCTCCGCTGAGAATATTGGATTCTAGCCTTGATTAATGAAGCTCCAACCTTGCTTCCGCCGACATCCTAGGTAATCTCTTCCCTTTTCTCTTATCAACATAGTTCTCATGGTATGTGACTGTTTAATTTTTCCTATCTGTTGACACATTGAGGACAATGTTTGATTTAGGTTTGGGGGTGCATTTGCATTTAGAGTTTTTAGTCTTTTATTTTACCTTTTATTTTCATCTAAAAAAAAAAAAAAAAAAAAAAAATCAAAAACTCTTTTTGTAAAAACCTCCAACTTTTAGAGATTTTAGAGTCACTAGCATGCTTCTAGCTATGTTTACATAGAGAATCTGACCGAAATAACAAGAACTTAGAAGTACCGGAGAACACAATCGGGTTTCTTAGTTGATTAGAGCGTTAAAGTTGGATTTAACCATACCGGAGGGCGAATTAGGTGCTGTTAGATATTCGGTAGTAGAATTGTGATCACCCATAGTGGAGACTACCCATTTTACATCAAGTGAGGCACCAACCTTCAATTTTTTGCAACTTTCTAGAAAAGATGTTAGAGTGTGTGTCACCGTACATCAATTCCGGGTAGGAATGGTGAGCTACCCAACTTCGCACCAATTTCAAAGACTACTTTTGATCTCTTGAGTGCTAGTTTTTGTCAATCATGAGGGTGACGTCTAAAGATGAAAACTTCTTCTAAATACCGATTTGCGTTAGCATCACTCTCTCTCTCTCTCAATCAACGAGACCCATAGAAACACATCATCGTCAACAAACGGAGCATCATCAGAATATTGAAAGAAAAATTGATATAGTCCAAGGTTTACGTGCAACAAAGAAAAAGAAAAGAAAATAGGATGAGAATTAATAAAATTTATAAAATCAAGACAATACAAGTTGTGGAAAAATTGAGTGATAAAGTCCTTTGTCCATGGAGTTAGTTATTTCATTATTTGTATTTTTATTTTCACTTATTGCAATGTAAAAAAAAAAAAAAAAAAAAAATCAAAAAATCAAAATCAAAAAAAAAAAAATATTGTAGTTTATTTTTGCTACCACCATGGTAAAGAAGAATTTAAAAAGAAAAATCCAAACAACAAGGAATTTGAGTAGAAAAGTTAAAAATTGTCAAGTTTGTGAAGTTTAGAAGTTCGTCATCAACAATTGAAGACCAAGACCGAAGATTGAAGACGTTTCTATGGTTCCTATGAGAGAGTGATATTAATTGCCGATCGGGTGAGAAGTGAGTGAGTACTCCCACCCTTGCTAATGGTTGATTTCCTTTCTTAGAGATCATCGAGAAAAAAGATTCTTTTTGTCCACACTTCGTGGAGTCTCCAGATTTTATTTCGGAAGGTTATCCTTCTTACCTACAACGTGTGCGGATTTCTCTCTTTACTCCGCTGCACACATGAGAGACTAAAAAAGCGATCTTTTTGAGTGCAATTATCATAAAACCCTAATGGTGAGGCGAAGTTGAGACTTATGATCACAATCGAATCCGAATTCTTTCATATGGTATGGTTACTTCTCGCTCGACTTAAGGATGAGAATGCGTTCTTTGGTAGTTCTAACTTCATGTTACTAGCACGCAGAACTCTATGTCCTCATAGCTTCTTGGAGGCTTGAGACTCTTTTACACTCGAAGTTGGAGAAGGTTTTGTGGGTACACCTCTACGATAAACCCTCACGAGACTACAACTCGTCCACTAGGGACACCTAGCGGTTTAAAGGCTTAGTGCATACGCTAAATGCATTCGACTCCCGCGACGGGGGTATAGTTAGGATTTCTTATTTTCTGTTTCACTTGAGGACAAGTAAAATTCAGGTTTGGGGGTATTTGATGAGTGCTAAATAGTGCATATTTATACACCTTTTTATTGGCATTTTACTCATCTTTTGCGCTTAGAAATCAGATATTATCCCATATTCTGTATTTTCCTTGTTTTCAAGAATAAATATTTGTATTAATTAATTTTGTGTTTTTAGGTACTAAATAAAGTCCGGAGAAACTGAGGAGCTAAAGAGCGAAGAATTGGAGTCAAACATCTATGGAGCAGATAGCCAAAGCCCGCGCGCAAATCAGTTGCAACCCAACAAGGAAGACATGGGCTAGAGCTACCCACGACCCGGATCCAAGCCCGTATCATCCTCAGCCGTTGAGATTGCTATCACCACATCCAACGCTCGCTGCTCTGTCCTTCCCATCATCAGCCGATGCTCCCGTTTCACACCAGAACCACCTACACCCTGAGCCGTTCAGATCCTCCACTTCATAAATCCTACGCTCGCTTCAACCTTTACATCAACAGCCGATGCACCCGCTCAACACCGAAGCGACCCACACCCTATACCCTAATCGAGCATTCCATTTCATCTTCATCTTCTCTTTCCTCTGCTCTCTCCCGTCTCCATCACAGAGCAGAGCTCTGCTCCTCCACCGTCTTCACCCATACCACCACCAGAGCCACCTTCGCCACCAACTCCATCATCTCCTGACACCCCGACATCCACATCCTCTCTAGCTTCACTTATCTCTCGCCTAGCCTCTCTCGAAACCCTAGAGGCTATGTAAGAGATAATTGAGTCTAGGGTTTCTCTTACATCAAATCAAGAGCAAGGGAGTCTCAGAACCGCAGGAGTAGAGCCAACAGCAAATTCAGAGTATGGGTTAGAGTTTGTTCGATTTATTTTCTCTTTAATTTAGATTTCTGGGAATTAGGGTTATGTATTTTGGGTTGCATGTATAAATAGGAAGTGTTGGTGGATGTTAGAAGCACGCCTGGATTAGCCAGAGCAGTCATTTAGCTTTAATTTGGTTTAATTTTGTTCTTGTTGTTTTAGATGTTTTAATTCAAAGTGGTAGGGTTTGAGATGAAACCCTAGCTTATCACTGTGTTTTTCTTCATGAACTGTTCTTGATTGCTTAACTATTTTCAAGATAGGATTTAATCTCAAAGATGTCACACTTTGCTCTCACGGTGTATACCAATACTATGGATGCACCGTAGTTGGATTATCCCCGTGATGACTATGCTACAACTCAAGCTCAATTAGACTAATGTTTATCTACAGATTAATTGTGCTTTAGTCGGACAGATTAATACTTAGGATAAATACCTTAGTTGTGATTAAAATTATCGGTTAGAGAAACATCTTAGACATAAAGGCAGACTCGACACCTCTCCCTTAGCCGTCATCAAAGAACAAGAGTAATATCATGAGTTGAAGACACGGTGTAGGTTAGTTGTGGATTTGCAGCCCTAGTATCACACTTCTATCACTTGCTTTATACCTTAGTTTAGGTTCACTTCATTACATCCTAGCCGTATCGGCACAAATCCATTGAGTTACAATTCCTTACTTGAATTCAACTAGAGCAAGCCTTAGATCACACTTTAAGCACACCCATTTCTCTGTGGATCGACCCGTACTTGCCGCGTCTCCGATAGACGCCGTGCACTTGCGGATTATAACACGTAGGCCATAAATTCATACACCCTTAGAGGCCTACCACACACCTGTGCCCATAAATTGTATAAGAAAATAAATAGTTGGAAACTAACAAATGTAATGATAACAATCACAAAATATATAGTTCACTATACCTGAATCACAGTGAAATTACCATTAAATTGACGGCCTTTCGCTTTAGAAGCTCGACGCATTTCTGCCAAAAAATGTGCCAAGAAAGCAGTGCCCCATGAATACTTATGAACGTCTTCCAACGGATCCAAGTACTGTAGGTTGTTCATATGCACCCTGTTACCATTAGAGTCAGGGAATATAGTGGTTCCCAAAATGAACAACATATATGCAGCAGCAGTTTGTTGAGCTTGTGCGGGAGTCAATTCTCTGTTCTTCGTATTCCCAAACAATTGAATGAGTTGGACGAATGTTATAGTCTTTGTTTGAGCAGTTTTTTTCTTGTACAAATTTGCCAACGTGGTTTCCTTGTTCCATCCAAACAACTTTTCAGTGAGATCATAGATCTTTTCCCACCCTAGGTCCTTCGACTTGTCTCCAACCTTAACCGGTTTCCCAAGAACCTCTAGTCCTATTATCCTTTGGACATCTTCAGGGATAATGGTCATCTCGCCAAAATTAAAATGCATGGTGTCAGTTTCACCATAAAACCTCTCCAAAAGTTTTGTCGTGACGGTATCGGTGGCCACATAATTTTCTATCGCATGATACAACCCAGATGCTCTGACTATTTGTTGAACAGCCGGACACTCGTCCTCCAAAAGCCACACATCCGATTGTTGATGGCGGCTAACACGCCAGGCTTTCCTGTGGTCCTATTGACCGTGTGTCAATCCGTCAAAATTAATTTCACTTTCTAACGCACTAAATTTAAATGAAGCACAAGGTAAGGAAGAGTTCGTATCCACAGAGAGGCGTTTGTTGTTATGTAAATTTCAGTTTCTAAAGTAACCCAAGGTATGTTTGTTGTTTAAGAAATAAAAGTAGTTGAAAGCAAAGTAAATAATTTGAGAAATCAATAAGGAGAAGATATTGGTCAAGGGATAGTATCATTCACAAACATGTATTTTCATCAATGATTAGAATTGGTATTTTAATCTCGTATTTATTAAAAGTCCTAGGATATCTTGATCGCAAGTATAACCCGTTAATTCCCACAATTTTCATCACAACCACATTAAAAGATGCATATGTGAATTCTTCGTCGAAAGCAACCTAAAGTGTAAAAGCACAATTAAGTTTAACTCCCTAAGAGCATTAAGTTTTATGGAATAAGACTCATCAATGCAAACGAATGTGTAAAAGCACTAGACGTTTTAACAAAAGTTATGATTCACTTGTGACTAATAGGATGTATCACTACAAGCACTAACCACAATTATCTTATTTAGAATCAGGGATAAACAACTTTTTCGTATTGAAAACCCTAATATAGCTCTAGAGATGAACACAAATCAGATTGATTCCGGACTCAACCTAACAAGTTTTCAAATCTTATAACACTATTAATTGTGAATCACAAACAATAAATACTGAGACAAAACTAATTCATTGAATCAAAAGCATGTTGAGAAATCAACTTTTATCCCATAACCAATAAGATGTTTAGCTACTCATAGCTATGGAGTTCATCATCATCAATATTCAATAATAAACAAGGAAGAAGAAGAACAAAACCAAACCCTAGAAGTGTAAACAAAAGTGGCTCTCCCAAAAGAATTCCCAGAAAAAGATAAGATATGATCTCATGTGTTGTAGAAAACCTCCCTTTTATAGTCTTTCTCTCCTTCCAAAATTAGGTTTAGTCTTCAAAGTCCATTAGGTGAGAGTCCACCAAGCCCACAAGGATGAGAAACCCGTAGAAAATACGCCCCAAAATCGGTCACCGGAAGTGCAGGATTGTGGCGGAAATCAGCCGGAAATCGGCTCCGGTGGCCGAGCAAAGTCCGCCGATCACCGGTCAACGAGTCGAGCCCATTTGGTCAACTCGGGTCAGAACTGGATCGGAACGGGTGAACTCGGATCAGAACTGGATCGGGTCAACTCGGAGTCAACTGACTCAGTTGACATGAGTTAGTTCAGGCTAGGCCATTTGCACTGGCCATTGCACAGGCTAGTTGCCAGGCCTGACCTCTGCTGTGCAATCATTGTACTAAATCAGCCAAGATGGCTATAACTCCTCCTGCTAATCTGCACTCAACAACCCAGCAGCACACATTCAGCTCATTATTCCCTGCAGCCTGCAATGCCCTGAGCCACTCTTCATTGCTTGCTTCCCTTCTTCTTAGCTCAAGACCACCACCAACACCAGCCACTGCCATGACACTACAATATCATCTTCCCCTGAGTTCAACATCACAGCCAACCTCCCTGTAATCAACACAATCTCCAGCATTGCCTTTGCCAGCATCTCAACTCCTCTCTGCCTAGCCATTTCAGTCCTCCCATATCCTGCAGCTCACTTTCTTCATTGCACATTGCAACTCAAGTCTGGCTTTACTGTTCCTGTGACTCATCTCATATCACAGCCAGAAATCGACCTCTTGTTCATTCCATCAAGTGGCTCATCTCATATCACGGCTCACACTCCATAGTCCAAACTCCTCCATGTAGCCGCATATCACCAAAACCACTACCCTCGGACATCACTTTAGAGTTTCCACGGCTCCAATGACCCTGTGTTAGTCACCACCCCATAGCCAAGCTCATTATCCACAAGCATAACCACCGGCTCAAGTGTTTGTCACCAAGCACACACACACACCTGAAACAGCTCCACTCATTTCTGTCTGAGCAGCACCACTTTCATCCATTCAACCTCAGTCTCTGCCATCACCATGACCCCTCCATTTAGACAACAGCCACAAGAACTCCACTGAGACATCATATCAGCCAACATACACAGCAGCCTCATCAAGCTCACAGCCCTCATTGCTTGCTCTTGCACCAAGCCACCACTGAGCCACTGCAATAAACTCACAGCACCAGCTTCACTGCTCTTCTAGCCATGGCCTGCAACTTCCATCACTCCATGTAATCATTCGTTCATTTTGCAGCTTCAGCTCAACCTTGACTCCACCTGAGTTTTAAAGCAACAATGCCTCAGGCCAGGCCAGAACCTTCAATTGACTTCTGGGCTGCAGAACCACCTAACACAACACTTCCAACTATTTGAACTCCACCTGCAAATTCAGTTAACACCCTGAACTTCTTACTATCCACCAACATCTTCAATCAACATCAAAAATCAATCCCAATCCAAATTCAGTTCATACCCATCTCCATTCTTTTATCCAGCACCTTAATCTCTCCTTCAGTTCCTCATTCCCATGAGCCAAATCCATTTCCCACAACCTCACTGATTCAACAGCCTTAGATCGGATCTCAATTCCGTTTCTCCCCTCTATCGACAATGAATCGAACCCTCTTCAAATCCATCTTCTAACCTGTTGTTCAGATTCGAACTCCTTTCCAGTTTCTGATCTCACAGCCGCATCAAAGTCTTGCTAAACCATGAACTCAGCTCCTTTAATCCACCAGCGAAACTCATCGATCTGGTCTTCTGGCTCTTCTATTCAATTCATTAAAGAATCATCTCTTCTTTCTCAACATCACAGCGGCTCCATCTCCTTCGTCTTCCATTCTCTCAATTATCAGCAGCCATAGTTAAATCCTCTCTCTCTCTCGATCTGGTTTCAGGTGAAAAACTAAATTGAGAAATAAATTCTCTCAAATTTTGGGCAGTGTAAGAAGGAATATTGTTAAAGACACCCCATTCTTTGTGATAAGGGGTAACCAAATGACTATAGGCACCCATGCTTCTGATAAAGGCCACCTGATGTAACTCCCTTGTAAAAGAGTCGTCCCTTAACCTTGGTTCAGCTCCGGATAACAATTGCCTGTAAGATGACAATTTCGCCCTTTTGCTCAAGTTGGGTAATTTCTCCTTCTTTTCCTCCGTGCGACTCCATTGCACCTGATAACTCAAAAGCAAACATAAGATACATAATTCACACGAAAAATAGCAAAGAAAGCATAAACTCTATATAGTAAATACGGTGTATTCTACACCTATCGATTCCCCCACACTTAGACTTTGCTTGTCCTCGAGCAAATCAAACAAAACAATAAAATACAACAACTCCGTGTCGTCGAGGCTACGGTCACTTTTAGCATAAATAACAATCCTTTAAACCCCTAGGTGTCCCTAGTGGACGAGTTATAGTCTCGTGAGGGTTTACTAGAGATATACCCACAAAACCTATATTTCAAACTCCGTCTATTCGTGACAAATCAATGAACGAATCCAAAATGACTACGGGAGGAGGTACCTTGCAAATTCAATTCATATATTAGTAAAAACTCTAATTAGATAGTCGAACAAGCCACAATACTCGGAAACTAACAAAAACCACAATCACAATGAAAGATTAAGAAGATGGATAAAGATGTAGATGTTGGCGAATATTCTCAAGTGTTCGATGTTTCCCATATCTCTGTCTGAAGGTCACTTGCTAAGATGAACCTAATCCTATTGGATTGAGCTACTTCAGTCTTTGAATGCTACATCAAATCAATTGGCATATACAAGGGAACCAAAAGTGACTTTATTCAACACAATAAAAACAAATTTTTTTTATAAGATTGGATCAAACTGGATCCAATTTTTTAGACGGCATGATTAGATCTTTTGGATCCAAGCGCATGCTTCTTGTCCAGCAAGTACATGATAGTTGCCTTGGATCCTGCATTCCACGCTTGTTTAGGCGACGGAGACAGGGACTACGTTTCACACATACTGCTATTCCCAAGTGTCTTTTTATTCCGTTTTGGTCTAATTGGTCGGTCTCTTTTTTTTTTTCTTTTCATATATTTTTCATTTTTTTTTTTTTTTTTTTTCAATTTTTTTTTTTTCTAGTAACTCAACCACTCTATTTCATCCTAGCAGTAATAACACGTCGATTTTTAGTGACCCACCAAAGCACTTAGAGAACAATAGATAAATATGGAAAAATAAAAATAGAATGTGATATGGTGATATTCCGAGATATGGTAACAACTATCATATAATTTGTATGATTTCTGAGCTATGTTCGTCCCTTTTAGTTAATTGGTTCCTCAACTCCTGCATTCAAAATGGTTTCATCCACTAATGGTGTCATCCTAAAGGCACAAGTTCTAGATTTCGGAGTTCAAAAAGCACAAATTTTTCTGATTTTTCTATTTTTCTGAATTTTTTTTTTTTATATATAAAACAAACTAAAACATATAAATGCTCCCCCACACTTAAACTTTACATTGTCCTCAATGTAAATTGAATCATCCAAAGTAAGTCAAGGTGGGAAATCCTAGCAAGAAATCAGCAAAAACAAAGAAAACAAAACAAGAAAAACTAAAAACAATAAAAGAAATAAATACAAGACAAGAAATACTCATCCGTTGGGTTGCCTCCCAATTAGCGCTTGGTTTAAAGTCGTCAGCCCGACTATCTCCTTGCTTTCTATGACTCCTCCAAAGGGAGCACATCCACAAAGTTAACTCCTTCCACCACCTCGGAAGTGAAGTTCTCATAATATGGTTTCAACCGGTGCCCATTCACTTTAAGTTCCTTCCCCGTAGCTATACTACGAATTTCCACTGCACCATGAGAAAACACATTAGTAACAATAAAAGGTCCGATCCATCGTGACCTTAGTTTACCCGGAAATAATTGCAAGCGAGAATTAAACAAAAGCACTTTCTGCCCAATACAAAATTGTTTCCTAGAAATCATGTTATCATGGAATGCTTTCGTCTTTTCTTTGTAAATCCGTGAGCTTTCAAATGCATCATTGCGAAGCTCCTCTAGCTCTTGGAGTTGTAACTTCCTTTGCTTTCCAGCCCCATCCATCTCCATGTTGCATTGCTTAATAGCCCAAAACGCCTTATGCTCAATTTCCACGGGTAAGTGACAAGGTTTACCATACACAAGCCTAAAAGGAGACATTCCAATAGGTGTTTTATATGCGGTTCTATACGCCCACAAAGCATCGTTGAGTCGCATGCTCCAATCTTTCCTCGTTGGATTCACCGTCTTTTCTAGAATTGATTTCACCTCCCGGTTTGACACCTCAGCTTGTCCATTGGTTTGGGGATGATAAGGTGTTGCAATCTTATGCGACACATTGTACTTCCTTAACAAGCTTTGCAAGAACCTGTTTTTGAAGTGAGAACCCCCATTGCTAATTATCGCCCTTGGAATTCCAAACCTCGCAAAAATATTAGCTTGCACGAAATCTGAAACAACTTTAGAATCATTAGTTGGGGTGGCTTTAGCTTCCACCCATTTCGAGACATAATCAACCGCAAGTAAGATATAAAAATTCCCATGGGAGTTGACAAAAGGCCCCATAAAATCAATACCCCATACGTCAAAAACTTCAATAAATTGAATAAAAGTTTGTGGCATTTGATTTCGGACACCTAGATTGCCGGTTCTTTGACACCTATCACAAGTTGTACAAAATATATGCGCATCCTTAAACAAAGTTGGCCAATAAAAACCACTTTCAAGTACCTTGTGCGCGGTTCTCTTACTCCCAAAATGTCCTCCGCAAGCATAAGAGTGAAAAAAGACAAGATAGAGTTAAATTCGATTCGGGCACGCACCTTCGTATTACTTGGTCACTACCATGTTTCCATAAGTATGGATCATCCCATATGTATTGGTTCCCTAACCTCTTAAGTTTGTCCCTCTCGGCCACGAGACAAGTTACGTGGGATTTGTTTAGAAACTAAGTAATTCACAATATCGGCATACCATGGTTCTCCAACGGCAATTGAGAATAGTTGCTCATCCGGGAAACTTTCACGCAACGGGATATTCTCCTTGTCCACAGCAAGTCGGCTCAAGTGATCCGCAACGGTGTTCTCAATCCCTTTCTTGTCTTTGATTTCAAGATCAAACTCTTGCAAGAGTAAAATCCACCGTATGAGCCTCGGTTTCGCCTCTTTCTTTGTAAGCAAGTATCTAAGTGCTGCATGATCAGAAAAAACAACAACTTTTGTACCGATTAGATAAGAGCGAAACTTTTCTAAAGCAAAAACAATGGCTAATAACTCCTTTTCAGTGGTTGTGTAGTTTTGTTGAGCCTCATTTAACGTTCTAGAAGCATAATAGATAGCATGAGGAAGTCTCCCCACACGTTGCCCAAGCACCGCACCAACCGCATAATCACTAGCATCACACATGAGTTCAAACGGCTTACTCCAATCCGGTGGTTTAATGATAGGGGCTGAGATCAAAAGTTCTTTCAAACGATTGAATGCCGCCATACATTTCTCATCAAAGTTAAAAACCACATCTTTTTGCAATAAGTTACAAAGTGGTGACGCTATTTTGGAAAAGTCCTTGATGAATCTACGATAGAAACCTCGCATGACCAAGAAAAGAGCGAATCTCCCTCACCGTAGTGGGAGGGGTTAGAAACGAATAAGGTCTATCTTAGATTTATCGACTTCCAAACCTTTAGAAGATATTATATGGCCTAAAACTATGCCATGAGTTACCATGAAATGGCACTTCTCCCAATTTAGCACAAGATTTGTTTCAACACATCGTTCAAGGATTAGAGACAAATTGTTCAAGCAAAGGTCAAATGAATCACCAAAGACACTAAAGTCATCCATGAACACTTCGATTATGTTTTCAACATATTAGAAAAGATACTCACCATACACCTTTGAAAAGTAGCCGAGAGCATTGCATAGGCCAAAAGGCATCCTTCTATAAGCAAAAGTACCGAAAGGACAAGTGAAAGTGGTTTTCTCTTGGTCCTCCTAAGTGCTATCACAATCTGATTATAACCTGAATAGCCATCAAGAAAGCAATAGTATGAGTGTCCAGCTAACGTTCAAGCATTTGATCAATAAAAGGTAAAGGAAAGTGATCTTTTCTAGTGGTGGCATTCAATTTTCTATAATCAATACAAACCCTCCAACCGGTTTGCACACGAGTTGGGACAAGTTCATTCTTATCATTCTCCACCACCGTTACTCCCGATTTCTTTGGTACTACTTGTACTGGGCTTACCCACTTGCTATCGGATATGGGGTAGATAACACCCACTTCCAAAAGCTTGAGTATCTCCTTTTTCACAACTTCCATCATGGGAGGATTCAAACGACGTTGCGCTTCCCTAGTAGGCTTTGCATCATCCTCCAAACGAATTTTGTGCATACAAACGGCGGGCTAATACCCTTGATATCGGCAATTGTCCATCCTATGGCCGTCTTGTACTTCCTTAGCACCCTTAGAAGTTTTTGCTCCTGTAAATCATTAAGCTCATTAGAAACAATCACAGGTAACTCTTCATTATCACCCAAGTACAAGTACTTAAGGTGGTCGGGAAGAGGTTTCAATTCTAAAATCGGAGATTTAATAATTGAAGGTACAAGCTTTTCATCACTGCATGGTAAAGAAATAAAAGAGATATTATGAGTTTTCGGGCATTCTTGTAGTGAATTAAGATCACCAAGAGCTTCCTTGACTTCATTACCACACTCTACACCATTATCCATGGGTGTAGTTAACACGGTTTCCAAAGCATCATCACCGTTTAATTCAAACATTTGTTGTGCCAATGTATCCATCACATCAATGGAGAAACAAGAATGGACATCACTAGGATATCTCATCGTCTCGAAAATGTTGAAACGTATTATTTCTCCATCAAACTCCATAGTTAGCGTTCCCTTATCCACATCAATTATGGTTTTCGCCGTTTTCATGAAAGGACGCCCAAGAAGCAATGGAAGAGACGAGTCCTGTGCACCTTCATCCATCTCTAACACACAAAAGTCCATGAAATACTAGTTGATTAACCTGCACAAGAACATCCTCAACAATACCCATTGGGTAAACATTAGAGCGATCGGCTAATTGCAATACAATTTCAGCCTTTTTAAGAGGACCAAGATCAAGTGAATTATACATTGACGCAGGCATAACATTAACGGAAGCACCTAAGTCCAACATAGCTTTGTTAAAAGTTGTGTTACCAATTTTGACGGGAATGTCGAAACTACCCGGATCCTTGCACTTAAGTGGGAGTTTGTGTTGTAAGATTGCCGAAGCATTCTCCCCCATACTAAGCACTTCATTACCTTTGAGCCTTTGTTTGTTGGTACACAAGTCCTTCAACACCTTTGCATACTTTGGAACTTGCTTGATAGCATCAATGAGTGGTATGTTCACGTGGATCTTTTTAAGAACGTCTAAAATCTCCTTTTCTAATTCCGCCTTCTTAGAACTTGCAAATCTGCGAGGAAAAGGTAGAGGAGGAACATAAGTAGAAACCGGAGTTTTAGAGTTAGAAATAGGTACCTCGAAGTTTGGGGAGAATCCTCAACTTTCTCCTCCAAAACAGTTCCTTGGGTGTCTCCACCTCGCCCGAATCAAAGAACTTCGGGTTGCACAAGTTGTGTACCGCTTCTCAACGTAATAGCATTGACACCCTCTTTTGGGTTAATAGGTTGAGAAGGAAGTCTCCCACTATTTTGTGCCTTCAAATTGTTGATATCAACCGCCATGGAGCCCATTTGTGTTTGCAACTCCTTAATAGCACTCTTAGTCTCTTGTTGACTTTCCTTGAACATGGCGGAAATACCTTGCATAAAAGTTTGAAGCTTTGCATCAATATCAGAACCTTGAGTTTGCATTGATTGTTGTGCTTGAGGTTGCTTTGAAATTGTTGTTGTTGTGGTTGAAATCCACTAGGACGGTTGAAAGTAGGTTGTTGAACGGCTCCTTGTTTGTTAGCATAGCTAAAGTTGGGGTGATCTCTCCATCCCGGATTGTAAGTGTTGGAGTAGGGATCATACCGTCTTGGTTGATTTGGAAAGATCGCATTAGCTTGCTCGTCTTCATAAGATTGAGGAGAAGTTGGTATAACCGCGGATGCCACTTGTTGCAACATTGCTGTCATGTTACCCATTTGTTGACGAGTTCCTCCACCTCGCTCACTTCACTCACCCTTCTTAGAATCACATCCGAACCACGACTCAGAAATTGTTGTGAGTTCGCTGCCATGTTTTCAATCAACTCTCTAGCTTGTGCCACCGTCTTACTAACTAGTGCACCACCACCCGCAGCGTCAATAAGATTCCTATCACTTGATTGGAGTCCTTCATAGAAGTATTGGATAATCATCGCGTCACTAAATTGGTGGTGAGGGCAGCTTGCAACCAATCTCTTCTACCGTTCCCAACATTCATATAAGGATTCTCCCACGTTTTGCTTCATCCCGCAAATCTCCTCTTTGCGAATTTGAGTAGCCTTGGATGCAGGAAAATATCTCTCCAAAAGAGTTTCTTCAACCCATTCCATGTTGTGACACTTAGGGGTAAATAGTACAACCAATCCTTAGCACTATCCATTAAAGAAAACGGAAAACCTTCAACATTGCCCCATCCGCCTCAACATTTGCTTTGGAAGCATAGCCGTGACAATGGTGTGGAAGTCCAAAAAGATGTTTGTTAGGATCTTCATTCACCATGCCATGGAATTTAGGTAATTCTCTAAGCAACCCCGGCTTTATCTCAAAAGTAGAGTTCGTTTGAATACACCCTTGTTGTGTATCAAGCCTATGAGAGGCTAAGTCCTTGAGTGAACGATTTGCATCACCCATTTCTTCTTCTTCTCGTTGTCGGAAAATCTCTTCTCCTACTTCCTCCTCGTGCTCGTCCGTTGTGCCTTTACTTGGTTGGAGTATTGTGCCGCGTCTTGTAGCTATCCCGCACCTTGGATAATTCCAATCCTTAGAAGCCAGAGATTATGCACCTGCAAACAATTCTCGCAAACAAGTGAGAAACAAGACAAGAATCGAAAAGCAAAGATAAAAGCAGAAATTGTAAAAGAAACTAAAAACTAAATAACAAGCCGTATGCCTCCCGGCAACGGCGCCAAAATTTGACCGTGTGTCAATCCGACAAAATTAATTTCACTTTCTAACGCACTAAATTTAAATGAAGCACAAGGTAAGGAAGAGTTCGTATCCACAGAGAGGCGTTTGTTGTTATATAAATTTCAGTTTAAAGTAACCCAAGGTATGTTTGTTGTTTAAGAAATAAAAGTAGTTGAAAGCAAAGTAAATAATTTGAGAAATCAATAAGGAGAAGATATTGGTCAAGGGATAGTATCATTCACAAACATGTATTTTCATCAATGATTAGAATTGGTATTTTAATCTCGTATTTATTAAAAGTCCTAGGATATCTTGATCGCAAGTATAACCCGTTAATTCCCTGTTTTCATCACAACCATATTAAAAGATGCATATGTGAATTCTTCGTCGAAAGCAACCTAAAGTGTAAAAGCACAATTAAGTTTAACTCCCTAAGAGCATTAAGTTTTATGGAATAAGACTCATCAATGCAAACGAATGTGTAAAAGCACTAGACGTTTTAACAAAAGTTATGATTCACTTGTGACTAATAGGATGTATCACTACAAGCACTAACCACAATTATGCTATTTAGAATCAGGGATAAACAACTTTTTCGTATTGAAAACCCTAATATAGCTCTAGAGATGAACACAAATCGATTGATTCGGACTCAACCTAACAAGTTTTCAAATCTTATAACACTATTAATTGTGAATCACAAACAATAAATACTTGAGACAAAACTAATGCATTGAATCAAAAGCATGTTGAGAAATCAACTTTTTATCCCATAACCAATAAGATGTTTAGCTACTCATAGCTATGGAGTTCATCATCATCAATATTCAATAATAAACAAGGAAGAAGAAGAACAAAACCAAACCCTAGAAGTGTAAACAAAAGTGGCTCTCCCAAAAGAATTCCCAGAAAAAGATAAGATATGATCTCATGTGTTGTAGAAAACCTCCCTTTTATAGTCTTTCTCTCCTTCCAAAATTAGGTTTAGTCTTCAAAGTCCATTAGGTGAGAGTCCACCAAGCCCACAAGGATGAGAAACCCGTGTAGAAAATACGCCCCAAAATCGGTCGCTGAAGTCTGGGATTGTGGCGGAAATCAGCCGGAAATCGGCTCGGTGACCGGCAAAGTCCGCCTGATCACCGGGTCAACGAGTCGGGACCAGTGGTCAACTCGGGTCGAATGGATCGGAACGGGTGAACTCGGATCGAACTGGATCGGGTCAAACGAGTCAATCGACTCGGTTGACATGAGTTAGTTCGAAAGCTGGAGCCATTTGCCACCATCATTGCACGGAGCTAGTCGCCAGGCGACCTCTGCTTTGCAATCATTGTACTAAATCGGCCAAGATGGCTATAACTCCTCCCGCTAATCTGCACTCAACAACCTAGCAAAGACACATTCAACTCATTATTCCCTGCGGCTGCAATGCCCGAGCCACTCTTCATTGCTTGCTTCCTTCTTCTTAGCTCAAGACCACCACCAACACCAGCCACCGCCATGACACTACAATATCATCTTCCCCTGAGTTCAACATCACAACCAACCTCCCTGTAATCAACACAATCTCCAGCATTGCCTTTGCCAACATCTCAACTCCTCTCTGCCTAGCCATTTCAGTCCTCCCATATCCTGCAGCTCACTTTCTTCATTGCACATTGCAACTCAAGTCTGGCTTTACTGTTCCTGTGGCTCATCTCATATCACAGCTCACACTCCATAGTCCAGCCCTTGTAGCTGCATATCACCAAAACCACTACCCTCAGACATCACTTTAGAGTTTCCACAGCTCCAATGACCCTGTGTTAGTCACCACTGCCATAGCCAAGCTCATTATCCACAAGCATAACCACCGGCTCCAAGTGTCACACCAAGACACACACTGAAAGCAGCTCCACTCATTTTACATCGAGCAAAGACCACTTTCATCCATTCAACCTCGAGTCTGCCATCACCATGACCCTCCATTTAGACAATGACCCACAAGAACTCCACCGAGACATCATATCGACCAACATACACAAGAAATTTCATCAAGCTCACAGCCCTCATTGCTTGCTCTTGCACCAAGCCACCACTGAGCCACTGCAATAAACTCACAGCACCAGCTCACTGCTCTTCTAGCCATGGCCTGCAACTTCCATCACTCCATGTAATCATTCGTTCATTTTGCAGCTTCAGCTCAACCTTGACTCCACCTGAGTTTTAAAGCAACAATGCCTCAGGCCAAAGCGAGAACCTTCAATTGACTTCTCAACATGTGAACCACCTAACACAACACTTCCAACTATTTGAACTCCACCTGCAAATTCAGTTAACACCCTGAACTTCTTACTATCCACCAACATCTTCAATCAACATCAAAAATCAATCCCAATCCAAATTCAAGTTCATACCCATCTCCATTCTTTTATCCAGCACCTTAATCTCTCCTTCAGTTCCTCATTCCCATGAGCCAAATCCATTTCCCACAACCTCACTGATTCAACAGCCTTAGATCGGATCTCAATTCCGTTTCTCCCCTCTATCGACAATGAATCGAACCCTCTTCAAATCCATCTTCTAACCTGTTGTTCAGATTCGAACTCCTTTCCGTTTCGATCTCACAACAGATCAAAGTCTTGCTAAACCATGAACTCGGCTCCTTTAATCCACCAAATAAACTCATCGATCCGGGTCTTACGCTCTTTCTATTCAATTCGGCGATGCAATCATCTCTTCTTTCTCAACATCACAGCGGCTCCATCTCCTTCGTCTTCCATTCTCTCAATTATCAGCAGCCATAGTTAAATCCTCTCTCTCTCTCGATCTGGTTTCAGGTGAAAAACTAAATTGAGAAATAAATTCTCTCAAATTTTGGGCGAAGTGTAAGAAGGAATATTGTTAAAGACACCCATTCTTTGTGAGATAAGGGGTAACCAAATGACTATAGGCACCCATGCTTCGATAAAGGCCACCGATGTAACTCCCTTGTAAAAGAGTCGTCCCTTAACCTTGGTTCAGCTCCGGATAACAATTGCACGTAAGATGACAATTTCGCCCTTTTGCTCAAGTTGGGTAATTTCTCCTTCTTTTCCTCCGTGCGACTCCATTGCACCTGATAACTCAAAAGCAAACATAAGATACATAATTCACACGAAAAATAGCAAAGAAAGCATAAACTCTATATAGTAAATACGGTGTATTCTACACCTATCACCTATAAAAACA
>JAJJWW010005444.1:0-164292 GCA_023531295.1 Papaver armeniacum | reverse complement strand
AAATATTCAAAAAATAATTTTGGCTTACTAGCCAGCTCAGCATCTGGATCTCCTTATAGTACGAAAATGCTTGATAATAAGACATAAGGGACGTCAGGTCAAACAGTCAAAGTCTGGATCTCAACATTGTCCTAAATGTACTGTCATTTCATGGTTTTGGCAAAGTCCAGATCCAGCGACTTGCATTATAGTCTTTAAAACTGCCATGGGTGGAGTAAGCCACCTTGATCAGTAAAGAGAACGTCTCCCATGAGATGAAACTTGTTCTTACTTATCCAACCTTACATAGAGAGAGACACACCAAAAACTAGGATTAGTTCTTCCTTTAACTTGAAGCACACTAAGAAAAAACTTGCCTGTCTTATCACATCAGCCATCAGACCACCTCCAATGAGGTATTTGTAGCCTTGTTCAGGGGAAATGCCATGTCTTATGGGGTTGGGAATCCCCAAAACCTTTATTACCTACCCCTACCCATACATCGGGAATTTGATAAGGGAATTGGGGAATGAAATGTTCACCGGTAGGTAAACTATATTTCGATAGGGGAATTAAATATCGATCGGTTCACCGTTTCAAATGCCCTCGGTATAATGTTCAGCAATCGGTTTTCAGTTCAATGATGAAGTGGATTATTAAACTCAAATTCTAATACTCACTACAGTGTACCACCAAATTTAAATGCATATTTCCCGCTACAAGATAAAAGTTAGTATGAGAAGAAACTTATAAATGACGACACAAAAGAAAAAAACCGGACACCAGGTGAATTAAATAAAAATATTCTAAGTTTCTCATTGGACAATATAGAGTGGGTAAACGGCAAGTCGGGTCGGCTTGTTGCGGGTTACACGGGTTCGGGTTAACACGGGCCAAAACCCGCGGTCGATATTCTTCACGGTGGTCATTTCTTGAACCCGTGCGTCTGCATCGTGTTAAACTTGCGGGTTCACGGGTTTGCCCGTTTCTGGGAGTCAACTCAGGTCAACGTAAGTCAAGGGGTCAAGTGGAAGATAGTCGGTTGGTCTTAGTCTACCGAGTCGCTAGCGACTCACCCGAACCGACTTGGCAGAATTCCACCGCTCTCGCTAGTTTCCGGTATTTTTTACACTCTTCCTCGTAATCATTCAACATCATTCAACATCCTAAACATACATCTAGTTCACGCTCAATCAACAACGAGAGTCCGCTTCACCGCAAACCTTCACAAACAGAAACAAGGCTTCAAATCCTTATCAATACTATGAACTCAAAATCTGAGATGACCCATCCTTTCCAATGTCAATCAAATCACGAATTAACTCAAATTATTCCTTCTCGATCGGCCAACTGAACTCGGGAACTTCATCAAGTCTCATCCACAACTTCCATTTGTTACTGCAAACCCTAAATCCACCACAAACAGCTCAAATCTTCATTGATTTCTCATAATTTCATACCCTAACTCTCCATGAATCGATCAAACCCTAGATATCAACTTCCCTAATTCCTGACTTCTCGATCTAGCTACCACAAGTCCACGAATCATCAACAGATTCTCTATTTCTCCATCGACCCATTCAATCTTCTAATTTCTTCAATCTCCGCTTCATCTCTATTTCTCCATTGACCGATTCAATCTTCTAATTTCTTCAATCTATGCTTCAATTGATTTTTCTGGTTCTTGCATAATCTAAACAATTTCCGGAAGTCCAAGAGATTCCTAGATTCGTCGCTTTTGAAGTGGAGAAGAATAAGAAGATTAGAAGAAGGAGAAAGAGATGGTGATTGTGGTGTCTGGATTTTGGTCATTATGGAGTGAAGTGAAGAAAAAAGAAGAAGGCCGAACATTCATCTTTAGTTACGCTAGGGTTTTTAGTTTTATACCTAGGAGACACGTATGGGATTGGAGGGACACACGTCATAATTTAATAATTGCGGGTTTACGGGTACAACCCGCGGTTTCACTCTGCCTCAGGCCGGGTTAACCCGTTTACTCACAAGCCGGTATTTCTCCAACCCTAACCCGGCTTGTTTAGATACCAGCCGAGCCGGGTGCGGGTTTTGTACGGGCCGGTCCGGTAAACTCCAGGTTTTGGCTTGTTTGCCAGCTCTATTGGACATGCACAAGATAAAAGTTAGTATGAGATGAAACTTATAAAATGACGATACAAAAGAAAAAATATTCTAAGTTTCTCATTCATTAGTTGAACGACCGGTAAACTGAATAGCGATGGCATTTTTATTAACATCGTCTTTTCCTACACCTTTTTTTTTTTTGAAAATAACCAGATATATAGAACATAGAAGAAACTAATCTGTAGATTTCGACTCATTTGGAATCAACTCTGGTAGAGTTGTCCGTCCGATGACTGAATCTGTGTGATTAGTTACTTCTGAAACAGATACAAAGTTTGAGTTCATATTACATTGCTCATAGGCTTTTCCTACACCTTTCATTCGTCCGATTATTACTTTTTTACTAGCCTCGGATTTTTCATGCGAATATATAATCTTGTGGGAATTTTCATTAGGCGAAAAAGGATCTTGTTTTCAGCACTTCCTTCAATACGTCGAGGAATCAACTTGGTAAGTGCTCAAAAAGGACCGTCCCTATTCGTAGGACAACCATAGAAGATTTAATCGGATCCCAATTATCACTAAATTCGGAGGGTAATCAATTAGTAAGTAACTAAACGTTAATTTTTTTCAGTGTTTTCACCGGTTGGCACTAAGTTTGTTTTATGATTAATTTGAGTAACCTACTGGGTCTCCTGGTCGGAAAACTGGTATTTTCAGCGAGCAGGTGCTTCATATGAAGCAAAACTTGTGGAACCAGGGACGAAGCTAGTATTTATTGTTTGTGGACAAATATATATAGGTATGTTATAAACGTGTAATTATGTTAAGAATATTTAGGGAAAATCCCGTTTATTACTGGGATGCCCTTGTGTCTAGCACTATAAATAGAGGCTCTAATGTCTGTCTATTGTACACATGAATAAGATTTCTATCTCCTTCTTCATCTTTATTTTGTGTCTCTCGTTCTTTGTCTTCTATATATCATAACAAGTTATAACGCACGTTTGCTCTACCAAGGTGAGCGCGGAAGATTATAAGTTAAGTGCACATCTAATCCCGTATTTTCGTTAGATCAGTATACATATTTTTCTTTTTTAGTTTACATCTAAAATTCACGAATTTGTTTTCTTATTAGTGTTTGTAAGAAACACCCATATACTGATGATCTATTTTATCTTTTGTGTAAATCTCAACAACGGTGGACAACTGGATTCACACGTTTCTAGGAGGTATTATCAAATCCGTAATCATGTTTGGTTGTGTGGCTGTTTGGTCCGTCATACTATTGGAGATCGATAATGGACACGGTACACACTGATGATGTAATTCGGATGTATCGGTTTGTTCTAACTTCAACTTGGAACACAGTGTATTAAATTATTGTATCTCCTATTTTTTTATTTTAGTGATATTTATTTTTACTTCAATGAATTTTTTTGTGTGATGGATTTTGTGTCTTCAAAACTGGAGCAATTAAAATCCATTTGTTAACCCTAAAAAGATATAGACTTTATTTTATGGGGCATGGTTTTCGGTTTTTATTCTTCTAATGAAACTGAAATCACCAAAAATTGGTGTCTTTTTTCTTCTCTATTTTTTTTTATAGAGAAAGAAAAAGAAAATCCATCAATATATGGTTTATAGTTTCCATCCTTCTAAAAGAAACTATAATCACCAAAATTGGTGTTGTCGCAATTGAAATACCTTTACGGTAATTAATCACGTGCATGGTTGAAAAACCTACGGCCAATTAAGTTTGGTATCTTCTTCCATTGGAGGAAGATCATGTGATTTTTATATATTGTTTCTATTCGTTTACAAGAAATTATCCGTAACCATAAAGTGGATTTTCCATATGCGATGACTAAAACGATTTTTTTTCCGTTGTCATTGAAACGACTTTGGTATATCGTACCAACCAATTGATATTGGTTTTCTATCCTCCGTCAATACAGGGAGATGAGATGTAAAAATTGGCATTCGAAGAACTTTTAGCCAATATTGGTTATTGATTTCTATTCCTTTAAAGAAATCTTCATCAACCAAAAGGTAGATTTTTCTCTACAAAGAATACTAATGATTTCTTTTATTTTCTCAAAAGAATCATCTAAACCAATTGGAAATAGAATATAATTGGACACTGAAGATCAAAGGGTGCGCACCCAGCTTGTTAGCCTATATTATTAGTCCTTGTAATGACTAAATTGATCTTGAATTTATTTTCTTTTGAAAAAGAAAGTGTCCATAATCTCATTCTAAATCATTATCTCATTGGCCATAGAGGTCATGAAATTATTTGGAGATTTATTTACATATTTTATATGTTTTGGTTGTAACCAATAAAACCTATGGTTGATGTCAAATTTGTATGTCAAAAAGACTACAATTTAATTTTATTTTTAGGACAATTTCTTATGGCTTTTGAAGTCATTATCTACAGTCCAACTGGTATTGCTAAAATCCAGAAATTATTCTGAGTATATGTCCTTGATTTAATCGGATAATACTCTATGAAACTAGTTTTCATATATGAGATGATAATTTTTTATTTTATTTTTTTTTACCATGATCAGGGGGAGACATAAACTATCAAAATCATGTGTTAATTAACTTAAAAGTTATATTTATTTCTCTCCCAATATGATCAAATCGAAAAAGGCTGCCACTAATAATTGGTGTGAAAATATCTCATGTAGCTTATGCCGTTTAAAAAGGCAGACTCAATCACATCTAGCAAGCATGTAGCATTTGTATGTGTGCTACAGATAGCTCTAACAGAGTCTATCATAATACGATTCACAATCTCAAATCTCAAAAATTCATATCTACTCATTTGAATAGTATGAGATTATCACGCCCGTGGGCACTGGTACCAGTAAATTTAGATTTTTTCAAAGTATGCATACACTGGAAATTATGTGAGATCGTGATAAGCTAATTAGTTGTCGAATAACAAAGATAGTGGTTGTTAACCCCTCTGCAGAGGAATATCGACATATGTGATTGGTTGGCATACGTTCCAATTAGGTTGGATTAATTTCTCAGTTAACGCAATTTTGGATCCAAAACTTAACACTATAAATGCCGAGCCTATCAATTACAGGCTAGTGTAGGCATAATGCGTTATACGAGAAATTTTTCGTTGTAAAAACGATTTAAGGGTTCCATTTTTCTCAGACCCTAGGATTGATTCAATAAATATTTTTGTTCTCCATGTATGATGCTTTTGGCATGGTAGTCTTTGAAGGACTCATATAGCATTCACACAAGGAATGTGGTCGGAAAACATATTAAATTTGTAATCCTTTAGGCAGCCACCTTATTTGCTTACATAAGGTTTAACAATCCTTTATGTGTTTTTAGAATTTGGTATAAAACCAGGAATCCGGATTAATTAGTTGATGATTTCAACGTTATAGGTCTCTTGAGGAGTCCTTAAAAACACAAAAATCCACGTTTTAGCAAAGATAAATTCTTTTTTTATTTCTTTCTTAAATCTGCAGTTAGAATTATGCTAGACTAAACTCTTCTTTGAGATAGATTAGAGTTATTATTTTTTTTGTTGATGCTTGTCTTCTGTAAAACTCATATAGTTGAGTTGATTTACATCCATATTTACGTCAAAAGTTGTACTCTTTTCCCTTCGTTTCAGGTTTTTTCTCATGTGGTTTTCCTGACAAGGATTTAACGAGGCAACATCTTGTTGACGTTTAATTTTCTTTCAAAATGTTGATATTTGTGCTCTCTTTTTTCCTTCGTCCAAATTTTTTTCCATTGGGTTTTATTGGCAAGGTTTTAGTGAGGCAATTTATTCAACATGGTGGTCATCCAAGGGGGAGTTGTATAATTTTGGTTATTTGGTGGATTCCCACCATTAACTAGGTCATTCTGTTTTATTAGACCACATCAACATAAGAAACCTTAGGAATTTGGATATCATTTTGATCCATATATGGTATGATCATCGTTTGCACCCAAAATTACTTTTGGGCACGAAACACGATGAATGGATAGTTTTGGTGAGTATTTTGGTTTAGGGGTCGATTTGAAGAACAAAATGAAAGACAGAGGTTTAACGTGGTTCGGCATAGGTTGCCTACGTCCACGGGCGAATCCCCTTGGGGAGTGATTTTGTATTGATAGTAAAATTACATTATATATTTTTCCCCTATCGGCTACCTCCTTTTCGCATCTCTGCTCCTCACTATTTATACAATTGTATACATAATTTCAATATAACTTAAATAGCACTAAATGCTCATTTATGCCTCCTCTTCAATTCCGCATGAAACTGCTAAAATTATTATTGCATGTATGAAACTCGGCTGGAATAAATATTGCATGGCTCCATCTTAAATTCTGCATGCCGGAATTAACTTTGCATGCCTCCATCTTCAATTCTACATGAAACCTCCCAAAATTAATATTGCATGCATTAATTCTGCATATAACTCCCTGCATGCCTATTGACTTCCCTTGCATGCCTTCTGGCATTAATCTACCATGCATGCCTCCCTGTATTGATTTGCGGACCTCCCGTGTATTTTATACACGGTACAAACATCGCCCCCTCTTAACCTCCAACTTGTTGCGGGTTAAGAATTTTGTTTTTCCTTCGCGTCGATCGTCGATGACGTAACTCTCCAGTCGCCCCCAAGTGTGAGTAGAGACATTACAAAGACGCCCCCAATTGTGATAACCTGCAATAAAATTTTCTCACGTGCTAGGCGAGACTTTTTTGCCACGTGGTGGACTTGTGATGCTCGATAGCTAGTCGAGTCTTAAGTAGAATGTAGCGTGTGCTTGCAGCTGGGGCAAGGATTTTTGCTCGCAACGTAACAAGGCTAGCGCTTGCTTCTCGGGAAGGCTGGCTGTTGCTTGTGTTGAGTACGAGTCTTTGGACCAATATCGGGCATTGGGCTCGTGGTTGAGACGAGACTTTATGCTTTCCAAGGTGCAAGTCTTTCATACTCGCGTGCAAGACGAGATTTTATGCTTGCGATAAAAGCAAGACTTATGTGCTCACGTGCAAGGTGAGGCTTTAGGTTCTTGCGAAGTGATGCAAGGCTAAATATTGAAGAGTCTAAGCAATCCTCATCTCGCACCTGGTCATGTTGCTATCCACGAACCTCGAACTCGATCATGTTGCTGCTCCAAGTGCACATGAAAGTTTCTCGAACACTGGATCTTTTGCTTCTATATTGTAGGGAATTGAAAGACGATTCTAACGAGCCAAAAATCACTCAATTTGGACTTAAAACGAAGAAGTTATTGTCGAAACAAGGTTGGAAAGGAAGCGCATGTTTCTGTTGCATACGTGACAGTGTTGACTGGATCAACTGACAGACGTGGCAGGGATGACTGGGAGACGTTGCTGACGTGGCACCCGAATAATGCTGATGTGGCAACATCATGGAAACAGATTAAAGGGACGTCGCTGACGTGGCGCCGTGTATGCTGACGTGGCAATATATCACGGAACCCAGTTGGCACAACAGTGTTGGGAGATGAAGTGGCTTCTGTAATCACACCGACCTTGCGCCATTTTTAATGCTTTAGTGGAACTCAGGTAATTTTCCTTAGGATGCTTTTGTGTTCTCAGCTTGTACTCAAGAAATATCAAGCACAAGATTAAGTCAGTTAAATGGCTTAAAACAACCACTGAAGAGTTTAACAAGCACCAGATCATGCGCATAAAGTAATAAAGCAAAAGAATCCAATAACGTTATGATTTAAATTTTTAAACTGGGATGTAAAAGTAATTTCAGGCTATTTGCAATATGTTGATCAATACTATCATTAAAATTTAAAATAGATGAAAAAAAAAAAAAAAAAAGATGCGCAAACCGATTAAAGACGTGATGGGGAAGAAGTGAAAGTGTGGATTCCGTAAGTATTTTATTGACAACAACATACCATTAAGAACACGACTTTTTGATGATGCAAGGTTTCCATCCTCACTGTTTCGGCTACATCTTTGCTTAACCCTAATTATCATTATCTTTTTCTCTGATTTCTCCGCACTCTTCTCACTTTGAAAAGCATGATCGTTTTAACGAATCCCCTTAGTCGGCGCCAATGTTTGCACCCAAAATTACTTTTGGGCACGAAAGACGATGAATGGATAGTTTTGGTGAGTATTTTGGTTTAGGGGTCGATTTGAAGAACAAAATGAAAGACAGAGGTTTAACGTGGTTCGACATAGGTTGCCTACGTCCACGGGCGAATCCCCTTGGGGAGTGATTTTGTATTGATAGTAAAATTACATTATATATTTTTCCCCTATCGGCTACCTCCTTTTCGCATCTCTGCTCCTCACTATTTATACAATTGTGTACATAATTTCAATATAACTTAAATAGCACTAAATGCTCATTTATGCCTCCCTCTTCAATTCCGCATGAAACTGCTAAAATTATTATTGCATGTATGAAACTGCTGGAATAAATATTGCATGGCTCCATCTTAAATTCTGCATGCTGGAATTAACTTTGCATGCCTCCATCTTCAATTCTGCATGAAACCTCCCAAAATTAATATTGCATGCATTAATTCTGCATATAACTCCCTGCATGCCTATTGACTTCCCTTGCATGCCTTCTGGCATTAATCTACCATGCATGCCTCCCTGTATTGATTTGCGGACCTCCCGTGTATTTTATACACGGTACAAACAATCACAAAATTTACTCACCTATGGTACTATAACTGCATATTGGCACTTTGTTGAAGAAACTACATCAACCACTTTTGCAAATCATCTCCGAAAAGCTAGGAATCCAAGAAGAAAGTCCTCAATGTACTTAAAGAAGCGTGAAGACTCGAGAACACTACCATTAGAAGACTAACACAAAAGAAGACTTCATCAACTTGGAAATTTCTCACGAAATCATTGGTATCTCCAAAGATTCAAGAAATTCGTTTACCGAAATTGGCTCGACTCGAAGATTTGCAAGCCAAGATTTAACTAAAGTACTTATCAGGGGGAGTATCAAATTAGAAGGTATTTTACTGGACTATCACATTGTACTCTTTTTCCTTCATCAAGGTTTTTCCCATTGGGTTTTCCTTGTCAAGGTTTTAATGAGGCAACATTTGCGTGTCCAAATATTTTTTAAGTTTTCTCAATTGTACTCTTTTCCTCCGATCGTGTTTTGTCCTTTTGGAATTTCCTGACAAGGTTTTAACGAGGTAATTAGCTTAGACACAATGTCATCAGGGGGAGTGTTATAAACGTGTAATTATGTTAAAAATATCTAGGGAAAATCCCGTTTATTACTGGGATGCCCTTGTGTCTAGCACTATAAATAGAGGCTCTAATGTATGTCTATTGTACACATGAATAAGATTTCTCTCTCCTTCTTCCTCTTTATTTTGTGTCTCTCGTTCTTTGTCTTCTATATATCATAACAAGTTATAAAATTTTTTTAGGCTTTGGTATTTTCCTTCAAATGATGTCACCAAAGTATCCAATAAGTTGTAAGATGTTTAGATTGATGGTTGGATTTAATATTTTGATATTTTTCATTTCTTTCCTACGTAATTTTGATATTTAAGCCAAGTTTTATATGATAAGTACCTAATACCAATAGTTTTTAAAGTGTATAGTAGAGGATTCAAGGTCAGTTTCATGTAATATATAAATATAATGGGGACAAATCTATAAATACTTAAAATTTTCAAGTCCAAAATAGCAATTATGTAAAGCCTAAATATCTAATTAGGAAATATTAGGGGGACTGCTGTCCCCACTAGACCGGGTGTAGATCCGTTCCTGTGTGGAACAATTTATGGCGCTAGTGCAGTTGTTAACGTCTGGAATCCTCATCTGTCCCAAGATCAATTTAGTTCAGCCGAAATAGATTTTCAATCTCAAATTTGGATGGACAATATGTATCAAATTACATTTTGTTTTACACTTCTTTAAAGTTTCTATACTGCATGTCTAAAAAATGTCATTCACAATTTACCTTTTTATGTGTTTGCTTTGGCCGGTTTAATAGTACTCTAACAACCATGATGGTTGTTTTGTCAAGTAAATCCAATGTTGTATGGTGATTATGCGACTCGAAGTTTTATATATTTGACTGTATGTTTCTAAAACCCAATTAGTTTTCATCTATCTTTTTATATATCCCCTTGTTTTCCAAAGCTAAATTCGGATTCAATATCGATTATTTTTTAATGCGTATATACAACATCTTGTTGTCTTACTTATTAAACATGGTTTTACATTTGGAAAGGATGATGGTGGGAAGAACACGGGTTGTTATACCCTTAGCTCCGGTTTTGTTCAAGTTCATCCAGTATATACTCCTGATATGCCTTTTGCGAAGACATCGAAAATTGGTGGCAGACAAGAATATAGTACTGCACCGATTACTCTAGGGAAATTGTAAGTAACAAAAACTCCTCCTTACAACCGTGTAATTATGATGTAAAGAAGATTGTTAAGAGTCAAAATTAACCTTCCTAGGTTGACCACTACACCAAAACAACTATTTTGTGGCGTTTATAAACGTTGCTCATAATTTGTGCAACGGAAATAACAGATTGGCAAACGGCGTTGCTATTTATGTGCAACGGATAAAATCCGTTGTACAAATTAATTTGTACAATGCTTATATACGTTGCACAATTGCTTGCGCAACGGTTTAGTTTTATTATTTGTGCAACGTATAATTTAATTTGTGCAACGGTTATATTTATAGAATAACACTTTTGTGGGTCCCACCGTGATTTTCTCGTCGACGTTTTATTTATTTGCAGCGATACATCCGTTGCTCATTTCAGTGATATGTGCAACGGATAATTTTCTCACGTATATATCCGTTGCAAAATAATTTTCGCTTTAAAAATTACCACGGACAAATTCTCGCAGATTACCTCTAATTACAATCGATCAAGAACAATTATTGATCATCACAATCCATCAAGAACGATTCACACATCAACAGAGTAGCTAGATAGATGAACCATAAACCCATACAATATACTCCCTCCGTCCCTAATTAGATGAGCTACTTGTAGTTTGCACAAATTTTAAGGCAAGGAGGAAAGTGGAGTATATTTAAGTATTTTTTACAATTATACCCTTATGGGCAATAATTAATTAAATTTAGAAACGATTTATCTCTTAAACTATACCACGGTTTTTTATAAACTTTATATCGTTGAAAAACATTTTAAAGCACCTACGCAACGAATATAAACATGACTATCAAATTATATATATTTCTTATAGAAAAAATAATCAATTAAAAGGGTAGTTTTAGAAATATTCCCTTGGTTAGAGAAATAGCTCATCTATTTGTGGACAAAACTAAAAACCAAGTAGCTCATCTAATTAGGGACGGAGGGAGTAAAACAACTTATTCAAAATCCCAAATTTTATAGTTAAACATAAGTTTCTGAAGCAAGTATTGTTATGTTTAACAAATCTATATGAGCTCAAAATCTCAATTGAATGCCAATCAAAATTCTAAATTGGTATGAAGGAAGGTATTGGAAGTAGGTAAAGAGATCTTACACATGTAAACATGATGAAATGCTTGAAGCAAGTATTGAGATGAGCCTCCTCTTTAAGACTCACAATCTTCTGAAATGTGAATGATATATGTGGGCATACACACAGAACAAACGCTTGAATATCGTCTTTACAACATCTCTATAATTTGGAAGGAAACGGTATTCCTGAAAAATCATGAGTGAGCAAGACAATATGAGACCCCAAACAAAATGATCAGTAGCCTAAAGATATATCACACTAAACGTACCAAGTTTTTGAGCAAATATGGATTCGTTATCAAGCTGAGCTTCAATCCAGTCCATGAAGTACTCAACATACTTTGGAGCAGATACTTCAATAGGCTTCTTTACTTGTACACCATCTGACCAACAGCTGAAAAATGAATCAACAATCATGCTTCAGCTAAGATTTTAATTATATAATGCTTTGCAACAAACATTGGGAAGACACGAATGATGCATTCCTTGTGCATAATTTTAAACAAAAGGATTTACTGCTCGTAGGGGTTAGCTTTCCAACAAACAGAACAACTTCAAAGAGTTAAGATGCGCCACATAAAGGATGGCCTTACAGAGGGGTGGCCTCTGGAGCTACTGTTGCACGAGGAATTATCAAAGTGCATTGATTCTAGGGCATATAACATCACAACTAAGGTAAGAATTTAGTAGTTTTCATCGAGGAGAATATTACTGTTTACTGCGAGACATTCATTTGCATCCTCTCCTGGAGGAATTCGTACGGCTTCCCTCAGATCCCCACTACCCAAGGTGGCATCGATGTGCTTTCTTAGTTGTGCACCCTGAAGAGGATCAAATTTCAAGTGAAAATAAGCTCCAACAAACATAAGTTATGCTCTACAATGTTATATGCAAGGTGATAACGACGCTTGAAAGATGCTGCAATGATGATTTCGTGTCGTCACAAATTATAATATCACTCAAATTAGAAACACGGAGTTTAATTAGCTTCACTTGCTTTATTGTTCTTAGTTTGTATAACAACTACCCTGCACATGGATAGAAAGCAGCTTCTAACCATTACATTGAGATAAAACAGTACACTATACTGCAACAGTGGTCTATCTCTTAAACTACAACAAAAAAATATACATGGCTTAAATGTACCATTATTCCTTCAGATGGACATCCAAATTTTGCTGAGCATAAGTCAGTATTCTGACAGCAGCCTGGGGACAAAAAACTTGATTAGATGGGAAGTGTCCCTTGAATGTTTTTAAGAACGCCATCTGTGCTCCGTCAAACTCTATTTCCTTATAAATGTAGAGCCTTCGCAAATGTGCTACAGAAGACAAATTCAGCTTTAGTAAATGCATCAATATAAAGGAAGAGCTCTCGATATGAAGGAGCAATACCAAATTACCAGTTATGTGAGCAAGATCACCAATACAAATTCATAATCGATCAAAAAGATCAAATCACCTTTTCGGCAAGAGTACCAAGTAGTCAAATATCTATTAGAAGACGTTACTCATCATGCTCCCTAAACTCAACTTGTGAGTTCAAAAAATGTTTAGATAGAGCCATATTATTCAGGTCCAACACATCATTGGGGGTAGAGTACGTGTCTCATATTTATAGATATGGAACCACTATGACACAGATCTCAAGCCTGAGACAAATCCAAAATAGATAGCTTAAGACACATACCTTACTTGTAGAAAATACACAGCTTGTATGCCTCCATGGGATATTGATCCCGACATTAACTAAAAAAAATACAAAAAGAATCTAGGTCATGGGCGCAAAAGGTGAGTTTTACATCTCGCCCATCTAAACATTTCATTCACACCAACCATGCCAATGCCAAACAATATGACATTATACTGGCTGTCTGATCAAATTATAATGACTCCTTAAACCAATTATTTTCTTTCTTTTTTGTACTTCATCTCATAGTATCTCGTGAACACAAAATAAAAATATGTCTACCACAAGTACACACCATAGTGAATGACAATGATTCTTTCAAAAGTACATACCAAGTTGTCATAATTTCTTGAGGAATATTTGGAGAAGAAAATGTCATCTCTAAGCTAAAAATGAATTGTTGGTGACAAGTTTCGTTCAAATGAACCCAAAGAATCTCTGGAAACATGCTTCTGCAAAGAGCTCGAAAACAACGAAAGGCTGCAATTAAAAAGTCAATTCTCAGGACCAAAAGTAGATACACAGATATAAAAATAAATGAAAAAAATATCATGTACCATCTACAATTACGCAAGCCTCGCACAAGTTCGCAAAGATGTAGCTGGAGATTCTTTGAAGGATCAATAAAAATGTCTCATCCACTCTGCCCAATCTTCCTTGGTACTCCTTTGAGAAGCCTCACCCGCAGTCCTTTATCGACCATTATTTATCTATACGGAAATGAGTTAAGTTAAAACTCATGTGATGGAAGAAAATAAACCAACTCAGATGGTGACTGCAAGGGTAAGAATACCACGTAGCATCCAAACCGAACATAGGGACTTTCTGCCAGAAATGCTTTGATAGTGTACTCCTTGAGGGAATTACAATTCCCAAAAGGAATAACCACATCCAAGTGCTGAAAGATATTCCTTAAAACACGAAAAGAACTGTAAAGAACCTTATTCTCCACCACACCAAGACATACGCAAAAGAAAATTAGTATCTCATTACAGCTTCTCACATCGATAACAAGGGTCGATCTCTTATGAAAATGCCCACTACCCTAGCATATCTTTACCCACATCTTTTACGGTGTACCTAGTGTACCCTGAGCTAGTATAGTCCCAAACCTACAAAATTAACAGAAACACGAAGTTCAACGACCGATTTCCTCAAGCCCATCATATTGAAACCTATGATAACAACAGACAACCAATCCAAATCAACGTACTTTAGCAGAATAATGTTAAGTATCATATCACCTTTATACATTGACATTAAAGTTAAACAAATGCACCACTAACTACAATAACAAGCAAAAATCACCAACCAGATAAAGCATTGTGACAAGATATAACACATATGATCCAAATATTGTACCAATCTAGTAAAGTACCTCTAGCTCTATCTTTTCACCGAGAAATGCAAGATGTGTCAAAGTAATAATATTTGTCTCCATGTGGCAGCCTGTCCCACATAACTCTTGAATCCCCGAAATAAATTTCACCAATACATCAATCTTGAGCAAATTAATCACGAAAATATAGTAGACTGAAAAATAAACCGAGAGACTGAAAATATAGTATTCGAATTTGCATAGAAAATTTTAACTATGCTTCTAGATTCCAAAACAAGATAATATAGCAACTCAAATCTAACGGTAACGACTTCGAGAGACAAGTTATTTCTCTTCCGTTTCCCTTCGTGATGGTCTTGCCTTGGTGTTCAAATGTCCTCTACTCGTATTTTTTCCGCATGAATTGAGACCACGAAGTTCCCTATGCTTGTGAACATGGTTGATTCTTGGGTCATTCCAGATAGCATTATGCGCAAAGATCCACAAGAATGATCTCAAGTATTAGTAGGTAGAGTCCCGCAATGTAGAAATAATAAAACTAAGTTAAAGAATTATGAAGAATATAATTGAGCCTCATGGTTATTTGCGAGAACGAAATGAAGCAAAGAAAATTTTTAAAGACAAATTATTACAAGTAGAACAAACCTCATTGATCCAAGAAGAGTTGAGAACTTTGAGACCAGCCATTTACGTCCAAAATGATTCTCAAAGAATCGACCTCTTGTTCCTATGGAATTTGATTTGGGTAATACCTTGGTTCTTTGGCTTCCCGTACACAATACCCTTTGGAACTGGCCTCGTGCGACCACCACGTCTTACATGCAGCATTGGAATAACAAGTAAAATAAGATTCCCATGGCGCAGGAATGCTTATAGAAATGCTCATGTACACATAAAAAGCAACAATTTTTTGTATCTGGAGAGGCTCACAATAAAATGGATAGGAACAAATACAGAACTTGTACTAACAATGCTAATCGTTAATAATGTTCTTCCATTATAAAAAGCAAGCTTGCGATGAGAGAATTCGCTTTCACAGTTTTACTTTTTACGAATAAAACATTGTATTTTAAGATATTAATTCAATTGCCCTTTTCATAAAACACCAAGCTTGACTGTAAGTAGGGAAAATATTTTTTTACTTTCTAAACACGATGCTTGATTGATTATAGGGGAAGAATGACCCCTTTCTCATACCTATTATATACTACCATCATTAGACAAAACTAGAAACCTAACACCACCAAACATTATAGAAAAACAAGAGCATCTGGAGATTAATCCATTTACAACTACATGAGAATCATACAATCCACGCTACATGAGCTGCTTCAAACACAATAAACTCTAACATAAAGAACAAGATGAAATCAGTATCTTCAATTTGCTTTATTAAAGATAATCTACTCATTTACAACTAACTAATCATATGAAATGCACTAAAAATAAGCAGATAAAACCATTACCTACTTGGCCTTAACCTTATCTTTAATAACCAATCAGATACACAAAAAATATGCAAATTCAAGCAAAACCCTAGAATCTTCTCCAACATAACTAGAAACCAAGTACCATTTCTAGCTACTAAACCAAAGAAACACAATGACAAAAACCCTAATCACAAGTACAGATAAAGGATAACCCGCATACTTTGAGTAGATTACCAACAAATCTAAGCAGAACCCACAATTTTTTTACATAAAACAACAACCTCAACACCATTTCTAGTCATTAATCTAAGGGAGAAAGTTGTATCCAGAGTCAAAAACGCAAATAAAAAATACAGATAAGGAATAGCCCTAACTTCTAATAACATACTTCAAATAGATTACAATCAAATCTAACAAACCCCCACAACTCTTTTCCATGAAACATAAACCCAAGTACCATTTCAGATACTAGTTAGATCAAAATCAAAAACCCTAACTCTATCAAATGATTTCAGATAAAAATAAAATTAACAACAAACTGTTTATACCTGATGATAATCCACCAAAATCAGAGGTTAAATGATTTGATTTTTGATTTCAGAGAAAAATTATATTTAGAAAAAAGTATAGATTTGATTTCAGATTTCTATGGGTTTTTGATTAGATTGCAGATTTGTTGAAACGAGGGTATTAATTTCATGCAAAACCTAAAATCTAAGCAGATTTGTTGAAGAAGAAGAGAAAAGTTTCTCTCTTCTCTCGACTGATTTAAGAAGCTCTTTGTCCTAGATTTTGTGATGAAAAAGACTAAATGGAGATTCAGAAGAAGATGGTTTGTTTCTTTTTTTCTGATAGGAATTTGAGAAAGGAACCCAAGATAATAACACAAATTGAATTGAAAAAGAGAGAAAGAACAAAAACCTAGAAAGAGAGCTTCTTCGATGAAAAATATTGAGAGAAAGAGAGATATATTATCTAGATAATAATATATTTTGAGGCCAAAATAAAAAATAAAAATCAGAAAATTAATTAAAAAAAAAAAGACTACTAAAAGCCCGTGAACAGACTGTATATTACCAAAAAACCATATGTTGTACAACGGATGTAGGCGTTGACCATCCGTTGCACCACTAATTTATTTTAATAAATGAAATATAAATAATTTGTGCAACGGATAACTGGGTGCGTAACGGATATTAACGTTGTTAATCAGGCAACGCCTATATCCGCTGCGCACCTCCGAAAAATGAAGCGTTGCTAAAACCAGGATATGGTGTAGTGGACATTAGATTTTGGTTCCTTCAAACCCAAAAAAAAAACATAAAAACCCTTATACTAATTTTAACTGGACAAATTGGGGTATATCAAAATTAATTAGGGTATATCCATTTTGTTTCCACCCATAATAGTGGGCTAAGGGGTGTCTAATGAGTATAAAGTTATCTAATTACCATTCTCCTAATAATAACTAAATCTACTCCTTTTTTTGGTTTTAGATTCAAACCTTATTCGTATCCTTCTCCTTCATCATCAATCTAATGATCAATTCTTTTCCCATTCTCAATATTTAATCGTTTTCAAGTGAATTTTTTTTTGATCGATTAGAATTTTTTTTATTGTCAATCAATTCTTTAAAACTTTATCGAGTACTTTGTAATGTTGTTTGAATGGCATATTAGGTTGGAAAAATTAAAATTGTTGAATTGCTTATACGGTCGTCATAGTATCTCTTCATCGAGCATGACGACTTTTTATATTTATTTTCAGTCGTCAAGGTCGTAGGATGAATAGCGTGACGACTTTTCAAAGAGTTTTATTTCTGAAAGTAATATTCACAGGGTCGTCATGGTATTCATCCATAAGCCTTGACGACTAGTGATGTAGTATGAATAGTCGTTAATGTTTGAAAATCTTAACCATGACGTTTAATAACTCCCAGAAACAAGTTTTCTTGTGTCCAATTTTTTTATTGGTCGTCATGATTGTAAAAATAACATGACGACTAAAAAACAGTCGTCAGTGTGCTGAATTTTCGATCATGACGAATATAAATCCGAAAAAATAATGTGTGGTCGGCATGCTTTGTTTCAATCAAGCGTGCCGACTAAGTTTGGTCGGCATGCTTTGTTTCGATGGGGCATGCCGACTGTTCATGGACTGAGTTCTGAAAGTACGCATGCCGATTTCATATCGTGATTTCTGAAAGTGTTAATTTCTTCTGTAATTTGGAGAATGAAACCATTAAACAACTATACAATCCCCTTATTAGAAGTGTTTGGCTAGTGCGGTTTTATTTCCGTTACAAAAAAAAAAAAAATCAAAACAATTTTTTTTTCCTGAAAGGTCTTCCAACAAAATCCAAAAATTTCGATCTAACCAAAACAAGATTTCATAACTTTTAATTCAGCTAATTAATCCAACTAAATTAATTAAACTAAAAAAGTTAATTAGTACTAATTAAACAAAGGTAATTTAGCCATTTTCAAAAATATACGGTTAAGGTGCTTTGGATTTTACTTCCAAATGACCCTATTTTGTCTTATTGGTATACCCTAATTAATCTGGGTGTACCCCAATCTCGCCAGTTAATTTTAGTAGTTTGGAATTTTGATATTGAAGAAAGAATACACACATGGAAAAAAAATATATATATTCAAGGAATACGGTATTTTAAAAAATCAAGAATCTTTTTAGGAATAAACAATTGTTTGATTTCTAAAAATTGTTCTCACATTTTTGCATAACGACTTTTTTTTAGGGTCCACATTGAGAATTAATTTTTGAAATTGTAACTAAAAGTGTTAGCTTTGTAATGGTGTAGGATATGGAAGAAAGGAAATGGTGGTTGACAATTTAGGGAAATATCTGAATAGGATATTGGCCCGATAAATTATTCCCAGCATTTGCACCATGAGCTACATATGCATCTATTTTTTGGGGTGGTCGTGTGAAGTCTAATAATGATGGAATGAGTCCACCAATGAGCAGTGGTCAACCGATAGGTTCACATCCTACAGATTCTAGTTCTATTGATTCTTTGCGGATTGTATATATGAATAATTCTTATTTGATACCAGAAAAAATGAAACTTACCATCGAGTGTTTGGAGCATTATGATGCGAAGTATAATCCAGACCAAAATATCCTTCTCTATGGAGGAAGTGATGGTGAATGTAATGCTAACTGAGCCAATTAAAATTGTTGAAAACGATTATGTCTTTGGAAAGAGATTTTAACCGGGATTTTTGTTGGTTTTGGTGGGAAGTGTCTGTTCTATAATCTGTTTTTTGCTACAAAAGGTTTTTATTTTTTATTTTTATTTTTTATTTTTTTTTGCAACTCTTGCTTAAGATATATTAATTAAAATATGCTTGCAACCTGAATATATCCATCGTGCCATTATCTGGTGCTAAATCAGATTTAGCGGCTTAACCAAGCACCGCGTCTTGGTTTTCTCGGCTCAACACTTGTCCTATTGAGATGGGTTTTACAGGTTCAATATCTGACTACGATGAGCTGATCTCAAATTTGAGCAAGGAGTTTGCAGTCAATGATATGAGCTGTTCAACCTATTTTTCTAGGGATTCAAGTGTAAATTTGGTTTTGAATTTCGGGACGAAATTCTTTTTAAGGGGTTAATAGTGTAAAACCCCGTAATTTTCTTAATATGATTTTCGCACCTAAAACCCTATCCATATTATTTATTCGGATTTTTAATCTAAAAATTAATTTATAAGGAAATACCAAGTTATGAGTATACTTATGGTTGCCAAATAAAAATAAAATTATAATATCTCTTGAATCCAAGAAAATTATAATAAAATGGGAACATTAATTAAATACCCCTCCTTTTCAAGGTCTTTACAAATATCCCTATGAACTTCACAAATACCCCTAAGGGGTTATTTTAAGTGGATAATGAAAATGAACTAGTACTTTTTTGGATAATGAAAATGAACTAGTATGTTCTTGACGCAGTGAAAACGTCAACCCAACCTCCTACCGAGGTTGAATTGACTTAATATAATCTTAGATGTGCCAAAAACTATACCCTAAAAACTTAAAATATACCCTTTAGGGGTATTTATAAAGTTCTTAGGGGTGTTTGTGAAGACCCATGAAAAGGAGGGGTATTTACTTAATTCCCACTAATAAAATTACCTATCATCACTTTTAGTATCTTCTTCTCATTGTTTTATTTATACAAGAAAAAAAAAGCATCAGATTTATTATTCTTTGAAAAAGAAGTTTGTACTTGTAACAATATTTGTGGATTGCTATCCTAATAACAAAATCAAGACCTATTTTAGCATTAAAATTATATTGATTTCTTTTGATTTTCATGTTAATAATCAGATGTTTGTTTTAAATTTATTATGTTATTTTGTATAAACTGATTTATTTACAAACTTTTATATATTGATTACTAATCATTATTTCTAAATTATCCTAGATTTTGATTTTGAACATTATGTCTAGGTAGTAACTTTTTTTTATTATAGAAATTATATTAATGCATAATAATTGAGTTTTAATTTGTGAAGTGAATTTATTGCGTTAGACTAGTAGTGATTCGAAATGAGTTTGGTGTTTGTACGAGGATAAATTGTGTTGATTAGAAACATAATACAATATATTAATCTCTCTGCTGTTGAAATGTCAGGCCTTTATGACATCCCACCACTGGTGGCTACCCTGGGAAGACTGTTCGGGGAACAGTAATGGTTTGTTTACCAGAATAATTCTGACAACTAGATTAAGAATCATTTGAAGAAAGAAAAAGAAGACTATTCGGGGAATAATAATGGTTTGTTTACCGGAATAACTCTGACAACTAGGTTAAGGATCTAGAATTTAAGGTCGAAGATTTGAGTAAGAAAGTGTCAAATATTTATGGCTTAAATGGCGTAAGTATAATTGCGATTTTTATGCATGGTTTTAATTATAGTATCAGTTGCATGTGTTTGATTTTTGATGCACTCTACTATGTTTGGAAACTTCCTACTGGGTTGTGGTTTGCTCACCCCTTTTCCTTCTTTTTTCACAGGAAATGAAGAAAAACTAGCCGTAAAAGAAATTATTATTTATTATGGGGATGGGGATTTGGGATTTGGGCATTTTAAATTAAACCAGAGTGTTGGTTTGTTTTAATATTCTTTGATTTTGCATTATTTTTTTTACAGTTTTGTAATTTTAAAAGTAATATTATATTTCATTTGAGTTGGATTTTGTATTTTATTAAAATCTTTTGGACGAAAAATTTGGTCCTACACGAATGGCGGTCCGGAACTTTGGACTTGTTAGCTGGGTCGGACCCGACCCACAAGGTCGAATCCGTGTCCGCTGGAAGTCCAAAAATGAGGGTCGTTACATGAAATATATCACATACTTACTCTGTTGAACCAATTTGTACACCGCTAGTTGTTCAAACAAAACTTCATAGAGAGGGTTCTTCTAACTTTACTGATCCAACTCTCTTTCAAAGTGTGGTTGGTGCACTACAATATTACATGACTAGACATCTCATGCCGTCAATAAACTCCTATCTCAATTACAGTAATTCCATTCAAAATTCTTAACACCTACCGCAACAGATGAAGCTAATTGTCTATCTCCACCCAAAACTAATGAAGACAATGCTGCATATTCAGTTCAGGATTTCAAGGAGAACACAAGACTACCAAGAAGGTAAACCCTTCACCTCTGGACATAATATTGTTTTGGATTCTCAATTTAAAAGGGATACGGATGATGAGGAAAAGGGTTTTAAAATATTAAATCAGATTTTCGATGATGAATTTAGAAAGTTTTATAGTGATAAGTTTATTACTAATGCCTATAAAACTTATGACTATATTACATCCTAGATTGATTTAGGTTGGCATTAGTAATAAACTTTCTACTGGATCCTCATCCATTATCGTTAATTACTTCGACAAATTTAAATCAAATTGGTAGTATTATCCATGTTAAGCTTCTTGAAGACAATTATTTAATTTGGAAATCTTTTATTCTTCCTTTATTGATGGTACTGGCATTTGTCCTCCTCAATTTTTAAATCGTGTAAACAAAAGTATCAAATCATTCACCCTTAACAAGTTTTAAAAGCGTTACATCTACCATTTACATTTTTGACAATGCATCATTCAATAGAGCAAGGCTGTTGTAGAGAGAGGGGTTTTCAAAACACATCCAAACACCAAGAGAGTGAAAACAATAGCTTACAAACCAAACATACAATCTCAGAAATACATCAAAGGAGACAAAAACCAAAATCTAAAACCTCTAATTGTGAGTTCTTCGCCCCTTTCCCAAACTCTCAGCACCATCCTCGAAATATTTTCATTTCTTCTCATTCCATTTCAATCTTTCTAGTTCCCTCTGAGTTCTTCTATCAATTTTCTGATGCATAGTTAAATTAGGGTTTTGTGACTTTGTCTCTAGAACTCCAAATCAGAATCACGTTCATCCTCAGAGCATCCTCAACTAAAGACTTGTGATCTGAGAAGTTAATTAACTAAAAACATATCCAATCTCTCTTTACTCTACATTCACAGAAAAAAAAAATGATGAAGATGATTTTGTGTGCAACTTTATGTTTTTCTTCATTGGCTTTGAGCTTGGCTAGATCTAGGGATCTCCAGATATATTGACGTACGGGTAAAGCAAATCTAATTTTGTTTGTAAATTTTTATGGATTACCTTTCTTCTTTATTGATTTCACCAAATTTTGAAAATGTTCCGTGCTTTGGAGAAAATAATTAGTTTACTTGAGATCATTGAATTTGACATATAAACTTAACTTGGGTTTTTAGTAAATTTGGTGTATAAATATTGGAAAATACTATTTTCGGGTGAAATTTTTGATGAATTAAGTTAGGGTTTTATCTTAATTTTTCATAATCCACTATAGTTCAACTAGAATTCGGTTTATTTCCATTTGGAATTTTGCTTTCAGTGTGGGTTATAATGTCGCGATTTTTTTTCTGTTCATAATTTGTGAATCTAGGAGTAGGAACACAAGGAAAATATGAGCATGCCCAATTCCTCTACAGATGTTATTCCTCAAAGTCTCATTGGTAAAACTAAAACCACTAACAATGGAGACCATGCTACTGTTGAACATTTTAGGGCATTCAGTTGTTTTATGTTTTTTTTTTTTTTTTTTTTTTTTGTCATTAGTTCTTTTGCCATATTGAAATTTATTACTCGCTATTCAAATAACCCGTCGTTTCAATGTAGCACTTGTCTTGTGGTTTTGCTTCAAAATGTTTTTTTATTTATTTTTTGTGTACAACTTAATACAAATATCTTCATACTCATTTGATTTCATTTGTCAATTTTGGATGTGATAATTGTGATGTATGTTAACTTTTATTACAAATTTTGTACACACATAAGTATTAAAAAAATCCTCATTTAAATAGTTTTTGTATATGCTTAGATACAGTTTTGTGTTTCCTATGCATATGCATGAATATGCACAAATACATATATGAAAAAAAAAATATCTGGTCTATTCAATTTAGACCTCTTTATAAGAATATTTTTGTGTGGTCCCTAAGATATTCTTATACAGAGGTTTTACTGTAGTACAGTAGTGAAAAAACGGGGTATAACAACCACACCCAAAATCATCCTCTTTGTCGTCATTTTCCCCTGTGAATCCAGAGGAAAACAAGGGGGGAAATAGAAATTTATTAGTAACATAAACATGTAAAGTAAATCAAAATAACAACGCTAATTAATCTTCAGCATGATAGTATCATATTATATCATAAGAAAGAAAAAAAGTACATGATAGCATCAAACCTTGTATATATATCAGAAAAACAAAGCTGAAGAAAAGAAACAGTTAGTCTACCAGAACTTCTCCTCTGTATGTGGTGTTACTGGTACATTTAAGAGAGAGAGGGATAATGAGAAAAAGTTAGCTAGTAGAAGTAGTAATAGATAGACATATAAAATACATTTATAGATGTTTGTGGAGAAGATGGATATAGAACTTAACCTATTTGCAAGAAGGATCGATCACAAGTCTTGGTGAAAAGAATGAGTCTTGACAAAGGTATAAACTGTTAGATATATTTTTGTTGTTTTGTTGATATAAACCTCGTATCTCCGGAAAAAGAAAGCTAATGAAGGAAAGAAAGAAAAATTTATCCTCTGTATGTGATGGTACTAGTATATTTAAGAGAGAGAAGGGAGAATGAGAAAGAAGTAGAACTTAGCCTAAGATCACAAATCTTTAGTAAAGGCTGGCGAAAGTGTGGACCGGACAATAGTAGTTTCTAAGAGAAGTAAAATGGTAGGTGTAACTCCGCTCCACTCCATTGAATGATGCATTATCAACTTGCGAAGAATGTAAATGGTATTGGTAAGTGTAACTTTATTAAAATTCTCTTTTTTTAAAGGGTTTTATTAACTTGTATTCTAACTTCTTTATACAAATTCGAGATAATTATTAATAACAAACTTACGATAATTTATACAGAGAAATTTACATAAGTACCCTTTAGATTTGTTAAATAAATTAAATATTTTGGTTCCACTACTTATGACTATCAGAGACTAATTCATTGACACAATGTATCACTACAATTTGTATCAATTTCATTTTTTTCACGATTGTTCCTCCCGTTAGGCTCGCCATTATGAGAGCCGATACTTCTTTGATACATCCCAAAGATAATCAGTTTTTTTCCTTCTTTTTTTACTAAGTGAAAAATTTATAAGAACATATTTAACCGGACATAATCTTTAACCGAACATATATCCTATAATTGCCAAGGGAATAAATAATGTGGAAATTGAACTATTGTCCCTTGTTTTGATGGGCTTCACAAATATCCTTATCACACAATAATTATATCCCTCTCCATCTTTAAATCTATTTGGGTCCATTAATGATTTTTATTCTTTCCATATTTACCCTCTACACAACAATAAGAGTTTTCGTTCAGTTCTTTTGAGATTGCGATCCTCCCCTTCTTTCTCTCCAATGACAAACACCGCCACCACTACCACCTCTGTTACCACCACCGCCACCTCGTTTTTATCTTTCGTCATATCCATAACCTCCGCCACCATCTTCAATTCGAACATGTTGTAGTAAACTAATTTCATTTGAGAAATATACTTTTCGGGCGGAATAAATGATAGATGAATCAACTGAGATCGAGATATAATCAACTGAGATCGAGATCATTATTATCATCAGTTCATCATTAAGATTCAAGAGAGATCTCTTTTTAGGATTTAATTTCTGGTAATTCGTTTTTATTTTTTTTTTAGATTCCGATCTGCAAATTTAGGTCTAAATTCATAAAATCAAGCTTAGATTTCAAAATTATGTAGAGATTGTTGAACTTTGTTTCATTGATTTTTGTTGTAAATGTTGTTGCATGTCTTAGAGGTAATAATACTGTTGATTGGTGTAGTAGAATTGGAGTAGGACGCGTTGTTGGTGATGTAATTGGCATTGGTGGTGACAGAGTTGAAGGTGGTGCTGGTGGAAGTGGGGGATTAGGTTGTGGAGTATGAGATGCTTCTGTGTTGGTGATGGACGAGAATTCATTTTCTCATATTGGGTACTCTGCATATTAATTTGATCTTCTCTTAATTGAATCTTTGTGGTATTAAATTTCTGTTGAATTTCTTGTATTTATCTAATTGTTGAGTGCAGTTCTTAAGGCACTGGTACTAGTACTAGCTTTATTAATGAATTTCAATGGCTTATCTCAGATAAGGAAGCAGATGTTGAGTTTGATGGAGGCAAACAGAGGCCAGAATTTTTAACACGCAGGACACATCATTTAAACAGAACCCATTTAAGGTGTTTTCATGAATAAAGTTTGAATGAGAGTATAGTTTTATATTTGTTTTATATTTAGAATTGGTCTTGCACGACTCTTTAATTGTTATATAGTAGTCTCATCGTTCCCTTTCTTGTGAATTCAGTTTTAGTGGTTTTGAACCCACAAGATAGATACTCCACACTGCCATTTGATGTGTATGAAACTTAGAACTGTGTGCCTAATATTTGAATTGTTTCCGAAACTATGGTGGTGTTGATTTTATATAAGGCGACGAGATAGTCGGCAGTAGTTAATGATAATGGGTCTTTGACTAATGTTTTAGGAGATGGATTTTTGTTTGGACCTTATTGAATGACTATCAACTTGAATAGCATTTTTTATAGATTATTAAAGAGGTAATAGTAGGATTTGTAGTACAATGGTAATGGTACTTTTTTGTTCGCTACTGAATATCATGTATGTTTTAGTGGTTTTGAACCCACAAGATAGATGCTCCACACTGCCATTTTATATTTTCCTGTGGCATTTCCACGAGGAAGAGAAATTATAGTAGTAACCAGCCGTTGAAGGCCTGGTTTTATTTGTGATGCTTTACTCGATTGTTGATTATTATATCTATTATTACTTACTGTTGCTCTCTTAAAGTACTGTGTTTAATGTTTTGTAGGAAGATATATGGTGTATTGGGTGGCAGAATAGTGGAATGCAATCTAAGGGCGAGAAGGATATGATTCTTCTAGGAGGTATCATTTTAGTGTGCAAACTATTGAAATTGTTAGGAGATATTGGATCAACTATGGTTGTTGATCCATATATTTTGGATCAACTCTTGTTGTTGACCCAATTTTTTATTGGATCAACTATGGTGGTTTTGGTTGGAATGATGAAATTGGTATTGGATTTTGGTTGTGGTTGTTTTAGTGGTGGTGGTGGTGCTGGAGATGTGTGATTTGTTGGTGGCGGTAATGGTGGAGAGGTACGAACGAGAAATTAGTCATGGAAATAGTAGTAGAATGGTGGTTCTGGTTGTTTATATGTTTTTATGGGATCAATTGTTGTTGTTGATCCATTTTGTGGGATAAATTCCAGTTGTTGACCCAATTTTTTATTGGATCAACTATGGTTGTTGATCCATCTATATGGGATCAACTACTGTTGTTGATCCTTTGAACTCCTATTGTTGACGATATTTCATTGGATAAGTATAATTATGCTTGTAGTTTAAATCATGCTTTGTAGTTTAAATCATGTAAATTTCTTCCAATGTTGAACTTGTGGTGCAATGGTAGCATGACTGACTCCATGTCAGATGATGCGTGTTCGACTCACGCCAAGTTCACTCCATTTTACATGGATCAACTTTCATTGTTGATCCAATTTTACATGGATCAACTTCCATTGTTGATCTACTATAATTGGATCAACTTCTACTGTTTATCCTTTTTTCTTGGATCAATTATCGTTGTTGATCCCTTAAACTAGATAAACTTCTACTTTTGGTTCTATTTTTATTTGGATCAACTATTGTTGTTGATACAAAAATATTTTAACCAGTGGTGGAGGCGGCGGTGGTGGTGGCGGCGACGAAGAACTAGTGGTGGTGGCGGCAACAAACTAGTGGTGGTGGAGGACTGGTGGTGGTGTAATGGTGGTGGTGAAGGAGTGGTGGTGGAATATTTGTGGTGGTGGTGGTTGGTAGGTGGTGGTTGTTGAACGGTGGTGGTGGAATGGTAGTTGAATGTTGGTGGTGGTGGTGGTGAAGTGGTAGTGGAAGAAATTTGTTCCATTTTGAAATGAAGAAAAAATATTATATGAGTGAGGGTATTAAGGTAATCTAATATTAAATGGATAAGGTTACTAAAAAAGGAGGGACATATTTACTGTTACATAAGGATATATTTGTAGGGAGTTAAAAGTAGGGACATATAATTAATATACCCATAAATAATTTATAAGAAAATAAAGTGTTATTACTGCCAAAATTATTCATAGCCTATAACCTAAGAATACACGGATGTAAAATTGTAAACAACCAAAGTGAATGTGTGAGTTGGTATTAAGTTAAGGGTCCTCTTATCTTGTATACTCGTATACAGGATAAGAGTGATTAATGACCCACTTTTTATCTAAGTTTTTGATATGTATTATGCATCGAATTAATGGTAAGAAAATTGATTATCTTAATGAGAAAAGAAAATTGATTATCTTAATGAGAAATGTTTTTCCCTAATTACCCCGGGATGTTTCTATTTCTCTATCTTAAAGCATAAAACTCAACCATAGGATGTGTTCTACTAATTTTAGAACCAATATCATATTTAGTAACTCGTCATAAAACTAACTTGGTCACTGATGAATGACATCCATGAAGAAAATAATGATGGAATCAAGATAAAATAAGAATTCGTTGTTTATTGAATTAAAGTTAGGTAAATCACAACAATTTCTATAAAGAGCTTATTTATGAATGATTAATTGGGGGATAGAAAAACTAATTGGGGGATATTTTACTGTAGCTGCCGGCATGGTTTTTCAATGCCGGCAGTCCATCGACCATGCCGGGTTTCATTGAAAACTATGCCGGCACATATCCCCAATTAGTTTTTCTATCCCCCAATTAATCATTCTTATTTATCATTAGATACTTCGGAGTTCATTGATTTACCGTTTTTGTATTTTTGCTTGATTAGGATGGTTTTTTGTCTGTTCAATTGGATTAAAAATTGGGGATCTACTGCATTAAAGAACTGGGTGTTTTTTGATTTATCATTTTTGTTTCTACTGTCTTTGATTAAAAATTATTCCGAAAAAATATATATTATCTTAATCTTGGTAGATTAGTTAGATCAATATTTTGAATCTTTTTCATGGTGATTCTCTGCTTAAAAAGAAAAACTAGTGATTTGACAAATAAACGAGTAGAAATTTTAATCTCGTCTGTTGATATTCTTTTTAATCTCGATTCTCATGGAAACATAAAAACAACCGACAATAAAATAGCCTAATAAAATTAGGGGTACTAGATGGAATTTTAGATGTTATCGATAAAGGTGTCATGCATAACTTCATTTTTTTTTAAACTAACTTTTTAATTACTCTTATCATTTGCCTTAAATTATATAGTAATAAGGGTGAGTTAACATTTTCCTTAAATTATATAATAATAATAATAATAATAAGGGTGTAAATGGAATTAACATTTTATAAAAAACATGTAAGTCTTTTTTCCAAAATAACTACAACTCCCATAAAATTTCTCAAATTCTAAGACAAAAGGTGAGCTATATATTAATATATTAATGACTCCTTAACATGTATATGGGGAGAAGTAGGCCTGTTGAGTAATTAATTATTGTGGTTTTCCTTTTTATTGTTTTCGTCCAAAAAGGCAGGGCAGCAGTAGTAGTAGTTGTAGAATACTACTACTAATACAGTAGAACTGTAGAACCGAAGCTGCTACACTTCCCCCACTCTCTTCCACCATTAGGTGTCATTGATCTTATCCCTTGATCCCTTAGATTGGGATTAACAGAGGTGGCATCATACCACTATCTGGATGACACCTCATGGTAGTTGGGGTGTCGAACCTGTTGCTTCTGATAAAGTCAGCAGAAGAAGAACAAAGATCTCTGTTGTGGTCATGATGTCTTAGGTTGACCCATTATTTATCCGTTTTATCAAAAAAGAACAATATGATAAATTTTAGCAGCGGCCAAATACAACTGAGCTTGTAAAAAAAAGGTACAACTGAGCTGCCATGAATCAATCAAACTTTAAGCTAAGACAAGAAAGATGAATCATATGATCATGCAATCATGAATGTGCACTCTCCAAGAGAGTATCTTTTTTTTTTGATGGAAAAGGTAATTTTATTAACTAGCAAATATAATACAAGAGATTTAAAATTTCATTTGTATCAAAAACATTAGAGAGAATGCTAGACTTCAAACCTTTTGTTGCAATTTGGAGGACATTTGCTGAATATTTTTTATCCTTGCTTCTTTAGCCATGTAGCCCCTGCTGAGTTGTATTTCCTTTGTATAAATTTTACATGTGCATGAGGAAGTTCTTGCAAAATTACCTTGATTTCCTTTAAAGTCTTTTCGGCTAACCAAGAGAAGTTTGCGCTCATCATATTGATCGTGTCAACCAGAGTTTTGCAATCAAAGACTATTGAGACGCTTGACAATAAGTTTTCTTTCAGCCAAGTGGCCGCCTTTAACAAGGCTATTGATTCCGCATGTTGAGCCGAGGACGCCTTCTCCGAACCCCGCGACACGTGCATAAAGGACTCGTGGTCTACGAAATAAAGAATAAAAGAAAAACCCATAGACAGGTCTTCTTTTGTAAACGAGGCATCTATGAATATTATCCAATCTGAGTTTAAGTCAGACCATTTATAATTGACTGGTTCACCTTTTTGAGACTAATTCCTTGTTGAAATTTTTTTGATGGAATAGATTGCAGGAGTCTGTTTATCTGGATGATCAGATCAATTAGGTTAGGTGATATTTTCTCAAAAACTACCGAGCATCTGTATTTCCAAATGAACCAAAGTATGTGGCTATTTTTTCTACTAGGTTAATTGGAACCTTTACCGAAATCCACCCTTCAACCTAGCTCTCCATTGCATCAGTAGATCCTAATGAACTGAGCCTGTCCAGCGAAAAACCAAACCAAATAGCTCTAGCGAATGGGAAGGATCTGAATAGATGATTGTCCGTTTCGTGAACTTGTGCATCACTAGAGCTGGCAAACAAGCTCAAAACCCGCAAGTTGGCCCGGACCGACCCGTAAAAACCCGGACCCGGCTTGGCTGGTTTCTAAACAAGCCGGGTTCGGGTTTGGAAAATGCCGGCTTGTAGAAAACGGGTTAACCCGGTCCGTCTCAGTAAAACCCGGGCGGTACAACCATTACCCGCATTTTCCCACATACTTGTCTTCTCGGTTCTCAGTTTGAAAAGTTTAAACATCATTACAGGCTTACAAAAAACAATTCTCCCCATGACTTCCTTTTTTTTTTTTTTCCCTAAATCAATCTTCTCTCGCCGATAAGCTTTGCTAAGACAGTCGTCTGAATCAGCTGCTCCTTTATGATATTTTTTTTGATAAAGAAGATCGGCAGGTGAGTGATTTTTTGAACAGTATTTGTTAGGGTAACTGACTGAAGTTTCGATTTAATTTTTCTTTTGTTTTGTATTTGTTATATCTGCAATGGGTTGGATCTTTGAATTCCTAGAATCTCAGGGATCATGAATACCATCGATTTCTTGTTAATCCAGAATTCAATATCATGAATGCGTCGCCGTGTAATGCAAACAAAGAGTTTATTATTTAGAAGGGACATTTTGTTTCTTGAAAGGTAAACGAACATATCCTTGTTTGCGTCTGTAATCTTAGGATTTCTTGAAAGGTAAACAAGCCTAGACTCCCTAGAGGCAGTAGTACAAATCTTACGGTGTCTATACATATGGGATTAAATCAGTAACCTAAGAATTACAAGTTTCTCATAAACCCAAGAAATTTAACCCACAACATCTGTAAATGCATCGAGCAAAAGGAATGAGGTTCCATTTTCAAAAAAAGGAAAAGACATGCCGTTCTAGGTAAACAAGCCTAGACTCGAGACCGTTTTCTAATATTTTCATGAACATCCTTTTCCTTTGGTTTTCATTTTCATTTAGTCTCGAAAACATGTTTAGGATACACTGTGTTAGAAGAAGAAAAAAAGGAAAAAGAAAAAAGCGGGAACATGGAATCATTTATTTATTCTGTTAATAATATACCAGCATTTTGTGTTCTCAAATACGACTTCATAACTCCAGGTGTAAAATCATTTAAACTGTACTCTACCAGATCTATCATAATATTCTAACCCGTGAGCCCCCGCGAACCCGCAAGCTTTACCCGGGACGGGCACGGGTTGGAGAAATGACCACCCGTGAAGAATTTCAACCCGCAAGCTTAGGCTTGTATTAACCCGTAACCCGCGGGTTGGTCACAAGCCAGCCTCGGCCCGCCCGTTTGCCAGCTCTATGCATCACACAACTGGAAGATAGGATTAATATCTTTGTTATCATCTCCAAGTCTTGCCGAAGTGGGGAGAGCTTTCTGAATTAATTTCCAAATGAATAGTTTGATTCTCGGAATCGCCTGAATTTTCCAAAATTTTCCCCAAGGAAAATCCACTGGTGTATTCTTATCTTGAACTTGATCTATTAAGAAATTGTAGATATTTTTTGCAGAGAAATTTCCAGTATGATGATGTTTCCATCTCATTTTGTCATGTTCCTGAATTTTTGGAGATATCGCTAGTATTTTTCTTCTGTCTTCTGGGATGAAAAATTTGTTCAGCTTTCCTGATCCCAATTATTGTCTTCCGTTATTAACTCTTGAACCATTTTTGGGGCATGTTCTTGAAGATTGGTAGGTTGAGTGATAATTTCTGCATTTGGTATCCATATGTCTTCCCAAATTTTTGCTGATTTACTCTTTAACTTGCCAAACAAAGTTACCTCTGCATTTGGTATCCATATCCACGATAGATTGGAGGATCTAGTGGCTTCAAAAGGATGAAAATTTGGAAAGTATTTAGCTCGAAACAGTTGAACCCATAACCGATCTTGATCTGATATAAGGCGACTGGCTAATTTTTTTGAGGAGAGCTATCTGACTAATCATAATTTATGTAATGTACGAGAAAAATGCAATGTAGTTCCAGAAAATCTAAAATGTATTCATAAAAAAATAAAAACTCAATATTTATATTGTACTGAAATATCTCTTTTCTTTATATTAGGTAGATATAGATATATGCGGGGCACTAGATGAGGTAAGTCACCACAAGGCAAGTCTGTTGAAAACGTCGAGTAGACATAGAGCAGGAACGACAACGCCACTTGGCTTACTTATTCAAGTTGTGGTTGTAGCTGTAAAAATGAACCAACTCTTTTTACTTGGATATCATTTTTGGTTGTGAACAATTTATTATGAAAAATCGAAATTATTATGACGAAGTTTTTTTTTTTTTTGGCCAATCAACAAATTTCAATTCATTCAAATTAAAATAGTGATTACATGATCGCTTACAAGATTAACAAAAACATCAAAAAACATCAAGATAATCAAAAACCTAATACAAATAAGGATATCAACTACAAGTAGATCGCGAAGAGAAAGAGCGATAAACCGCAGAGATACCCAATTTTTGATTATGTATATAAGGGAAAGATGATGGTATAATCCGGAAATAATTCCGACCATTTGATTTGATTGTATTCTTCTATGATAAGAGATGCTCCTGAAAGAAAGGAATGTTGAATCGTTGATGTTTATGAATCGAGAGAAGCAAGCCACGACCAGCCATCAAAGATTGAAGAACTTGCCCTACAATGACTAAGAAAAATCTCCCCAAAACAGCGAAGAAACATGTCAAAAGACACAAAATGACGTAAATACATCTTATACGATAACAATTACCTAAAACTAGAAACGAAAAACATATCTTGGCTCAGATCTGTTTTAAAAACCTGGCGAGATTGGGGTATACTCAAACTAATTGGGGTATACCCAATGAGACAAAATAGAGTCATTTTGAAGTAAAAGAGGTCACCCCTTAACCAAATATTTTTAAAATGGCAAAATTGCCCTCGTTTAATTAACACTAAAAGTTTGATTAGATTAATTAATTAAGTTTAAATTGATTGAATAGATTAAAACTTATGAATTTTAAGTTATGAAATTTTGTTTTTGATTGACTTTTGTGGGATGATTTTTGATGATTTTTTTTTTTTTTTGAGAATATCTCTTGCAACGAAAATGAAGCACACAACCAAAATACTTCTAAAAGGGGATTGCAAATCATTTATATGAAATCATACTCAAAATCAAAGAATAAATCAACACTTTTAGTTAAAGTATGAAAAAGCCGGCAAGGTCGACTAATGAAGATCATGCCGGCCAAAAGTGGCCTAAGCAAGATCTTCATCGTCACCTCACGCCAAAAGTGGCCGGCAAGGTCTTCATCGCTGACCTCGCCAAGCCTAAAGTGGCTCGAAGATGATCTTCATCGTCGACCTTATTGAGCTTTTGTTTTTTGACATACAGAGATGACATAAAAAATTTATTGGCGGCAAGGTATTCAAGAAATACCCTTCCGGCTGTTTTTGGCCTAAGGTATTCAAAAATACCCTTCCTATTGTATTGGCCTGGCAAGGTCTTCAAAAAATACCCGCCTGCTGAAATTTTTTTACAGCACGCCATGGTCATTTATGAAAAGTCGGAAGATATGCATGTCACGACCTTGCCGGCCGAAGACACAGAAATCATAAATTTCGATTTCTAACCTGATATAACAATCAAATCACACAACACAATGATGGGTTTAAGTTTAAACATCATTTATAGTCTTCTTTTCGCTGGTAGAGTCAACATTTTTTTGGAAAATCAAAGTTGAGATTTTTATATGGGTTTGGTTGATGGAAGATGAAGAAGAAGAAGAAGAGAAGATTAAGAGTTAGTTAGTTTTTTAATTTTATGGTTAATGAAATTAAGAAATGAATTTATTTTTAAGATTTAATTATTTCAAGGGTATTAAAGTAAAATCACACTTTTTAATAATGACATACCATGTCCCTTCTCATTGGGTATACCCCAATTAGTTTGGGTATACCCCAATCTCGCCAGGTTTAAAAAGACCAAATCTGAGCAAGAAAGATGAAACAACTCTTGGGTTTTTCTTTTTGAGAAGGGAGGAGAAAAGGTTTAAGAAAGAGAGGGAGATTAACATAGAATAAAAACCATGAAGAAGTTGACTTACTTTATTATTATTTAAATAAAATGAATACAACGCAAATTGGCTTACTTATTTAAGTTGTGGTTGTGATAAAGTTGCGGTTGTAATTGTGATAAACCAGTATTTTATTTGGGTTTTACTATCCTCCCAAGTAAACTGACCCCAGCAGCAATGTTGCCTAATTTGATATCCACATTATCAGCCTCCAGTCTCTAGGTCCGCCTCTACTCTCTGACTCTCTAGGTCCTATTGACGTAAAAGTGTCTTTTTTTCTTTTATTGTTCTTTCATAGAATTTAGAAGATGATGACGAAGAAATGATGATGACAAAGGATTAAAGGTCGCCTTTTTAAGCAAGCTTGGTAAAGGGGCGGTAGGAATCGGTAGAGGGGCGGCAACCTAATAAGACAAAAAAAGTTATTAGAAGTAAATTCAAGTGCCCCTTATCAATAAAACCCTGGAAATGACTAATTAACCCTTATTGTTAATAATCAAGTTTAGTAATGATAATCAAGATTAATGTAGATAATCAAGATTAATTCTGATAATTAAATTTCACTTATTATAGAATCAAAAATCAGATGTTTAGAGTTATAAAAAAAAAAAATTGAGGAGAAGAAAAAAAAACTTTTGTGATATTTGTGAAACCCTAGATTTTGATTCAATCCACCAAAATGAGTGATTCCAAAGGGCAAATTTGAGGTGGGTGAATCTATAAAGAAAACAAGTACTACATACCTCTTGATGGAGATCCCGATATGGAGTATTTTCTAGATGGTAGAGATGTTTTAGACCAAAGTGAAGGTCAATCTCAACCAATTGAAGAAATTAGCCAACAAAGTGAAGAACCCAAAGACCGGAAATGACCGTATATACTTCTAAATTAGTTCCCATTAGGTTTTTGTTGATCAAAATTATGTAAAGTACGTAAAAATCAAATTTTTCAAAATTTGGAAGAACATACGGTTGGCTTTAAGCAAGTTACCATCCGTAGTTACGGTTCTAAAAATATCAAATACCAACCGTAACTGGTTCAATTTGGGAAAACCCAGAAATTATACCGATTACGGTTGGTTAAATTTGTTGGATTCCAAACCGTACCAAAATTACGGTTGCTAAGTATGTGCAGTAGTTACCAACCGTCGGTTATCCTGTGCATGTAAGTACTTAGTGCAGTACTTACGGTTACTAATGTATAAATCGATACCAACCGCCACTATATTACGGTGTGTTGGTGTATGTATATTTAACTGAGTGTTTCACTATTCTTTTTGATCTATATACGGTATGTTGTAGGATGACAGATACCAACCGTAACCTGGTTACGGTTTGTGTATTCTCTTTATTTACCAACCGTATATTCATATATGTTTTGGTTTTATTGCCTCGTTTAGACTAATGTTGGTATGTTTTTGTCCAGGTCGTTGATGTACCTCCTATAATGGATGACCAACCTTTAGCAAATGAACTTCTCACCAAAGATTCTAGCTCTCACTATTTAACCGAGGAAACATGGAAGGAGAAAGACGATGCAAAGAAGTGGGCTAGAGAACGAGGAAAGTTGATTATGTGTATCATAGTTTGTAATGGTACCACTAGTGATAGTGCCTTTCAAATGGTTTGCGAGTGTAGTGGACAACATAGAAGTCACGCAAAAAAAAGATACCTTGCAAGTAGCAAAGAAAAAGAGGAAGAATACTACTTTTAGTAAGAAGACCCGATGCCCCTTCAAGCTTCAGTTTAAAAAGAACGCGGCAAAAAGGTGGTTTTTGGAGAAAGTTGTATGTGGTAGTCATAACCACCCTATACCGGAGAGTTTGCTATCACACGCTTATGTTGGACGCCTTACCGAAGAAGAAGAGAAGATTGTAGAATCACTGACACAAATTCGTATGAAGCCTGTTGATATCCTCGCTCACTTAAAGGAAAGAAACCCACAAAATGCTTCTACTTTGGATACCATCTACAATGCAAGAAAAAATTGAAGGCTAAGAAATGGGAACAAAGGAACGAAATGCAACAATTAAGGAATTTGGGGGAGTTGCATAATTACTCGGTTTTCCACGATGATGACGAGAAAGGACGAATAAGACATCTTTTATTGGCTAATCCTGAGTTTGTGAAGTTGGCACGGTGCTCTCATCAAGTGCTTCTAATGGATTGCACATACAAAACCAACAAGTTTGAGATGTCGTTGTTGAACATTGTCGGGCAAACTTCTACCAATGCTCCTTTTAGTGTTGGTTTTTGCTTTTTAAAAGATGAGCTCGAAGAGAGCTATGTGTGGGCACTAGAACAAGTGAAGTTATTCTACGTAGAGGGATATACTCCAAAGGTGATTATTACCGACAAGGAGCAAGCTTTGTTGAATGCAATAAGGAGGGTTTTCCTGAAGCTCATAACCTTCTTTGCACGTTCCATTTGTAGAAAAGTATTGAAACTAAGTGCATGCGCCTTGTCCGTCCAACCCGAAAAAGCGAAATGGATAGAATAAAGGCACTACCGTTACATAAACAAGAAGAGGCTAAAGAGAAATTTAAGAACGATGACAAGTTGGCGGAACTAAATGGGAAAGTTTCAAAACGGAGTGGAGAGCCTTGACCTATTCTATCACCGTGGATGAATATGAAGATAGAGCTCGTATGTTAGTGGCTCATTGGAAAAGAGGTTATCCAAGTGTTGTGAAGTATTTGTTTGATAATTGGTTGGATCCTCACAAAGAGAAGTTCATATCGGCGTTCACTAACCAATATAGGCACTATGACAACCAAGCTACAAATGCGGTGGAGTCATCTCACAACCGGTGAAGAATAAACTTCATAGTTGTAATGGTGGGTTAGTTACGTTATTTGAAGCCATGCATTCGTATTTCCTCCGTGATCGCGATAGAGTTACGAGTCTTTTGAAAAAAGCCGAACTAAACAACATACTAAATGGATGGACAATGAGTGGCTAAGGGGAATTACACATCAAGTTTCGCACAAAGCAATTGAGAAGATAATGTATGAAGTACAACATTATGAATTGGGGGATTATGAAGAAGAGTGTGTTTGTCCAAACATGACAAGTTTGGGACTCCCATGTCGGCATGTTATAGCCACATATCAAGACAAAGTGATCCCGATTCAAGATATTGATCCCTTTTGGCAACAATTAACATTCCGTGAAACAATTTTTGATCCACAATTTGGAGGAACGTTTGCCGATACCGAGATTGGAAAAGCTCTAGCCGAGAAATATGCTACACTAAGCCAAGGCCAAAGGCAAATATGGTTGAGTAACTTGAGAGATTTCGTATATCCACAATTTAGGTATGACATCAAGGAACCACCAAAGGGGAAGGGTAAGGGGAGGCCTCTACCAAAAAAAAAAAAGAGGTACGTAGGAAATAAAAAAGCAAGAGAATTGGCGGAAGAATCAAAGAAAAGAGATCCTTGTGGTTATGAATGGTTGAGAAAGGAATATGAAGCGGAGGATGAGATGGAAGAGGATGATGTTCAAGGTAGAAACAAACGAAAAAGAGGTCAAGCGGATAAAGGAGAACCAAGCCGTCGAAATGTACAACAAAAATGTATTGAGCTTCCTACTCAAGAAAGTGCAACAAGCAAAATTGATGTTAAAGGAAAAGGTCCGGTATTTCGCTCTAAACAACAAGAAAGAAGCAAAGTTGTTGTTCAAGGAAATGGTCGTAAAGAAAGTGGAGAAAAAGATGATGGAGTTAAAGGTCAAGGTTCCTATGTTGGACTCGAGGTTTCCTCCCAAGATAGTTCAATAAAAAGACTTATTGGTAAAGTTGGTGTTAAACAATTAGCAAGGAACAATGGAAAGAGTCCGATGGTTGAAAAGGAGGAGAAGGAGACGATTCATCTAAAAGGGAGTGCCTAAACCACCACCTAGAGACAAGAATGGTCGATATAGCGGAACCATTACATTCTCTATGAATATTACCTTCGTTTTTCCCCGACTATATTCGTGGGTTATATCAAGGCTACGGGGATGTTCATGGTGATGGGAATTGTGGTTACCACGTCTTCGTGGATCAACTTGGACCCTTTGAAGACGCGATAGAGTGGGATTGTGACCAAGTTACTTACGTAAGGCAAAAATGCTTAATGGAATTACGTGCTAACCGCGATTTCTATAAGCCGATGATGAGAGTTGAAAGAAACGAAACCGATGAGGTGTTAAATGAGAGCTTCAAGGAAATGGAAAGGCGGTTAACCGGTAATATATGTTTGACAAGGCAATATTGGATGCGCATGCCTATATGTGGCCAACTACTGCCAACGCATTCAATTGCGTCATTCATTTAATCTCCAGGGATATGAGCACTACATTTGCACCAACAAGAATACCGTTTGACGAAGACTTGTCAATTAAAAAAACTGTTGTCATGGGGCACGTGGAAGGAAATCATTACATCGGCCTCCGATTGCATGAAGGAAGTCCATTACCTCCATTGTGGAGGGAATTTGGTTGTGATGGTGAACTCCCCAAGACTTGGTGCAATCGATTTGAGAAAAGGATTGAATTATGGAAGGCCATAATGTTGTCTATGCCGAAGCAATTCGTAGTTATGACCGATGATGAAGAGGATGCTTAAATGTTTTCAAGTCTTGAATGAAGCCCATTTTATAATTTGTATTTTGGTATTTTGACTAAATGTGATATGATTAAAAGTGACAATATCATGTCTATTTAATTAGATAATATATGAAGTATTTTGTTCACCAATATATTTATTTGATTAGCTAATTTGAGTGGAAATCAAGGTATCAGTGTCAATTACGGTTGGTAACTAAGCCATATTTAATAACCGTAAGTATGTTTAAAAATAGATTGTACCAGCCATTGTCAGTTACGGTCGGTAATGATAATATACTTACAAACCGTAACTAACAATGAAACACAAGCCAAACAAATATAATTCAATTAGTAGCCAAACATTACAACCATTAAACCATTATAAATATAAATGACATTAAAACTCATTTTCTTTGATGCGACTTAAAAGGATACTAATATCCAGGCTTACGAGTGCGATAGAAGTCTTTAAGGATGTTGAAATGAGGTAAGTATTGAAAACTCGACCTTTTCCATCGTCTCCATTCTTGAATAGAGCTCTCTAAAACTTCAAATCAGTTTCACCCCCCTTAATCGTATTTCACCCATAATACGAACTAATGCCATAAATTCTTGAATGTTATCCCGAATAGTTCCATATCGAATATACAACATTATTCCATCGCGGTTATTAGGGTTACCTGTTTGAGCAAAAGTTTTCAAAAGAGTTCTCAAATAACTTGTACTCACAAAACCACATCGGCGTCGTTCTTCTCCTCTTTTTGGATAGCATAGAACAAAGTTGCGGCAAATACATAAATCTTCTTCCAATATAAATTCAGGGTTTGGAGCCATAATCTAGTTTAAGGTAAGAGATGATTCATGTGGAGGTGTAACTTCTATTGAGGAGGATAAGCATATATATATATAAATAATTTGGTTTTTTATTATCTAACGGATCTATTTTTGAAAATAAACTCGTTAAAGGTTTCAACGGCTATATTTTCAAATCAACCAATGACAAATCAAAGGATAAACTCATGAAAACCCAAGAAATAAATAAGGTGCGGTTGGTAATGAAATTATTATTTTAAACCGTAGACTAGATAATTGATTTTGCAATGAGTTACGGTTTGTAAGTATTGACAATTTACCAACCGTATCTCTCCGCACAAATTGCATACCGAGTTGCGATTCCTTAAGGAAGCACAATTACCCACCGTAACTCCGCAAAATTTAATTATACCCGAGTTACGGTTCTTTAGAGTTATAGTTACTAACCGTAAAATTGCGCTCTCTAAATCTGGAGTTCTGAGCAATGTACGGTTTGTAACTTTGCTTGGTTACAAAACCGTAACTAGCGTCACGGTTTGTTAAAGATTTGCGTGATCAACCGTGACTAGCGTCACGGTTTCTAATTAACCGTTTGTTACCAACCGTAAGTATGAGCTCTCTAAATCTGGAAGTTACAGAGCAATGTACGGTTTGTAACTTTGCTTGGTTACAAACCGTAACTAGCGTACGGTTTGTTAAAGATTTGCGTGATCAACCGTGTCTAGTGTACGGTTTCTAAGTCTCCGTTTGTTACCAACCGTAACACATATAATAAATTCAAAAAAACAAAAAATTCATAACATGTTTGTGATTTGCTAAATTTAAACTCCATAACCACACAATTCATAACATGTTTGTGATAATAAATCCATAAGCTAAAAAATAACCACACAATCATTAGTTCTTGTTAATATCCATAAACTAAAAACAACCACACAAAGCTAAGAAATAAGAAGTTGTCCCGGCTATTAAATGTCACATAACCATAATTAACCACGAGGACCACGAGCTCTTTGTTGGTGGTACCACCACCACGAAAAGTGCGAGGACCATCACGCGACGACCACGACCACCGGACCACGACCACCTCTTTGGCTAGTACCCACACCATGCGTCTCTTCGCTGCTTTGGATGATGACCGAATATGGCTAGTACCCGCACCTCCAATGGACTTTCTGCCCCTCTTTAAACCTCTTTCTTCGGTGACCAACCCCTCGTACAATTCTTTCCTGGTTGGATCATGCATGTTCCTTATTTTCTCTTGTAAGGTCCTTTGTTGAGGAGCGTTAATCACACCATTAGCACGGATGCATGAAGTCATACTATTTGCCAAGCTGTTGTCCTCGCTCTTTCTATTAACACATTAAAAAGAGTCTTAAGAGATTATTCCATAAATCAAGAAATATAAATTAGAACTAAATTCCAAGTCATGAGGATAACAAAGTTACGTACCGTCATGAAATATAGTTTCCTCCAAGTCATACCAAATAGTCCCTTTGTCTCTTTGCTCTCCTCGCAGCCTTCCTTTTTTCTATTGCCTTTTGAATAAGTGGTTGGGCCTCCTGATCATTATTAATCACATGTGGATGACCAAAATGATAATACCATTCTATGTAATCATCAACAACTTCTTTCGTGTTGTTACAAGCCGTTGCCTCTCCGCTTGGAGTTGGTATTCTCGTTGATGGCGGTTGTTCCAAACATCAATCGTCGGAGTTGGGCGGTAGTTGAGTACAATGGTGGGGCCTCTTGTCTCGGATCCATCCTTGGATAATTTGAAGTTTTCCCTAACGACCTTTTCTTGAATATGAGCAATTTGGCGTAGAGTTCGACGAGGATTGGTCATAACATAACCTGTGGCATGATACAATGGTCCGTTGTAGCTTTGAGGTATATGTGAACTGACGAACATCAACTCCATTTTGAATCCTCAAATAAGGGTCAAAGATAACATCTTCAACCGTGAAAGCATCTATTTCCTCCCTCACTTGAATGAGCCTCTTTTCTTTGTTCCTTTTTGTCTACCAGCTGAACATAAACTTCTTTCTGTAGGTCTATCATCATCTTCTTCCCGTTCGGTAGGAGGTCTCAAGCTCGGAAAGTGGTCATACACCCAAGCCTAGAAAAATATAAAACAATTTAAGCAATTGGGACATGAATACAAAAGATAAATATAACAAACAATCATAAAATAAAAATGATAAAATGTAACCAAACTTACCATTAGAAGCGCAACATTCCCAAAGAATTTCAAGAGCTCCAGCCCTCGAGGCCTTTCTTAGACTTTCAAGTAGATATGCAAGCGTGGCGGTGCCCCCACGAATACTCTTTGGTCTTGTTCAAATCCTTCAACAATTGTAGGTAATGGACATTCACCCTATTTCCCGAGTTATCGGGCATGAATACGGTCCCAATAGAATACAACAAATATGCTGTGGTTGTACGCCTAGCCCTTGTGTCGTCTATCACCTCGCCTGCCAATTGCTTTTTGAGGGTGTCTCCAAACTTCGTCCTCAAATTTTTCAACAACAGCTTCTTTACCTTGTTAATCTTGTTTGGTTCCGAAGGGTCATAACCACCAGCCAACATAAACTCCATCTCGGTCTCGTCTTTACCCCACCCAAGTGTTTCTTCAACAAGGTCAGAGATCAGTCCAAGACATGTTGTTATCAAAACCTTCATATACTGATTTTCCTTCAACTTCCAAGTCAAGAATTTGCTTCACATCGTCCGGTATTATTGTCATCTCTCCAAATGGGAGATGAAAAGTATCGTTTTGGCCAATATCGTTCCCCAAGGCGTATACGATTATACTATCATACTCAAATTGGGTATTCGAGAATTCCAGGCCCTAATCCTGAACTTGACACTAGACTACGAACATCACCACATTCTTCGCCTAATATCCAATGACTAGCTCTTTGATGCTTGACCAATTTGATCGCCCTTGCATGATCCTTAAAAATATTTTGTTAAACTGAGATTAATGAGGATGTGCATAAAAACAAAACAAAAAACAAAACAAAAACAAAAAAAAAAAAAACGAAATAACTTAAAACAAAACAATGTGTTAAGAGAAACATACCCTAGTTTCGCAGACTTTTAAAGCCCGGGAATTGGTATAACCAAATAAGATTGATGACTTATTTGGTGCCTCACCCCAAGGTCTTTTATTCTTCTTCCTTGGCAACAACAGGTCTTTTCCTTTAGGAATATGCAACCCTTTTGGTGCAGGTTCCTTTCTCGGCTTATTTTCTTTCCTTGGTTTAGCTGGAGCTGGAGTTGTAGCTACAACAATTTCTTTCCCCTTGTTTTGTACTCCTTCTTCATCATTTGCTTCCTCTTCCTCATCTTCATCATTTGGTTCCTCTTCCTCATCTTCATTATCTTCTTCCTCTTCCTCTTCCTCATCTTCACCATTTCCTTCTTCATCCTCCTCTTCTGTGCCATTTCCTTCTTCATCCTCCTCTTCTTCCTCTTCATTATCATCCACTTCTTCCAGTTCTTTTCAACTCCTACCTCTTCAATTTCTTGATCATTAGGTTCGGCTCTCTTCTAATTCAACACCGAGTTACCCACAGATGGTTCTCTAAGCCTAATATCAAATTGATTCTTCTTCTTCTTCGCATTCTTGGGGACACCTCTATGATCTACCCCTAAATGCTTGTCACCGCGAGGGGTGGGTGTGTGATCAATCGGAGTTAAGTTATTCCCTCTCTTTTTCTTCACCCTATCAGGATTCCTACACAAGTAATAATTTGAATGAATTCCTAAGGGTTGAACAAACAAAATGCAACAAACAAACCAAAAAAATGTGACCAAAGCAATATACGGTTTGTAACTTTACAACCGTGTCAAACCGTATCAAGGATACGGTTCGTAACAAAACAATTAAACAAACCGTATATAGAATCGGTTGGTAACTTTCTTATCGTTATAAACCGTACCAATACTTGACAAAAAAAATTCAAACACAGGACAATATACGGTTGAAAATGTACACAATTATGAACCGTCCCTAGTACACGGTTGGTAACTTTCTTATCGTTATCAACCGTAACAATACTTGACACAAGGTTTTCAAAGACAGGATATTATACTTTACAAATGCATTCCATTATGAACCGTATCTAATACACGGTTTGTAACTAACATAAAAATAGGCACCGTAAGCAAAGAATTAAACATGCAGAGAAAAAAATGGTTCGTAATTCCGTGTAAGTTATCAACCGTAACTGGATAAAAAACTCAACCTAAGAACATACGGTTGGTATTTCAGAGAATTTCAATTGTTACAAACCGTATCACCATCAAAAGCATTACATACGGTTCATAATGGAACAAATTGCAATCAGAACTAATAAAAACCCAGGATATGGAAACTTGATTTTTCACCTAAAACCCTAATTTTTGATAGAAGTTGAAATTAAAATGAAGATATTAAACTAAACCCTAAATGGGTTCCGCAAAACATACCTCATGTATGTCATTCCAGCTGATTTCTCGGTGGAGGGGTTTGAAGTTGGGATTGATGTTCTTCACCTAATGGAACATTTGCTCGATTAGAATCGCTACAATCTTCGTCAACTTTCTTCTTATTCGTCATCTATAATGTAGACTTCAATCAACGATTATCAATTTTGCGAATCGCCGATTAATCGAAGACGATGAATTTTCAAACTTTAATGGAGGTGGTGTTTACGGTTACAATGGAAGTGGAGAAGATGAAACAAAAAAAAGAACTGATTTTGATTCTCATCCTAATTAGGTTTATATGATGGAGGACAATTCAGTCTTTTCAATCAAAAAAACAAGGGTAAATTAGACCATTTCAGGTGAAAAGGGTAATTTAGTAAAACTACACCCCCTATAGACACCCCCTAACTAATAAAAAGGACATTGCTATCACACATGCCGCCCCTCTACCGATTCCTCCCGCCCCTTTACCAAGATTATTTCTAAGGATTAAGGAGAATTTACAAGTGGAGAGTTAAAAGTATCAATGGTTCTGGGCGTACCGCCCTTTTTTGTAAAAGTATAGTCGGAAAAGGGAGGTTGCGGTTTTTCTGTGTACACTGTTAAAACAACCCCTTGCATCGGGGTGGGGCCAATCCTTCTTGAGATTACCAAGGCGCATTTTACCATGTAAAGATTGCGAGAAAACGGTTTTTGGGTTGTTGTTTCAGGGAGTATATTAAAAGATTTTGTTTTTTTTTTTCCTCTCTGAAAAAAGAATTACTGAAGCTATACCTTTCTATATACAATCGGCTAGCTAGTCTCAAAAATAAGTTCTATTTTTGAATCTAGGCAAGTGTCATTTTATTACTAGATCACCTTGACATATCACATATGTAAGGTCATGATCCAAATTTTGGCCAGATGAAATTGGGGGACATGCAAAATTTTGGATCAGTATGCAAATTTAGGTTATGAGCTAAATTTTGAACTAGTTGGCAATATATGAGACAGAAGGCACATTTTAGTTCTCTCGGCAAATTTAAGATCACCAATGCAAATTTTGGATTTCTAGACATATCTTGAATCGCAAATTTAACATTCTCTTGACAACATTTTCTAAATGATCATAATGTTGACACTTGACACTGATATTCTTTCATCTTCTGTTTGGTAAAGGAGTAAAATCTCTATTCATTTCCCCAACCAAGAAATGCAAAATAATGCAGAGTGGAAAGGAAACTAAAGGATAAAGCTAGTAATAAACGAAAAGTCAGTGCGAGTACACTACTGGGTATTTATTCTAAAGCAGACAACAGTAAAGCTACAAATGGAATATCGTGTGTTCCAAATAGAATGCCGGTTAGAGTGTTGGGTCTCTATCTTTCTCAGTGACCATTTTGTTGTAGTCCTCTTGAATTCATGTCCAATTGAATTCATGAATGAGTCGGTTTGTCCCCCCCAAAAAACATCTGTGCATCCAGGGAATATGAAAATACCCCCGTTGATGTAAGTATTGAACGGCTAAAATTAATTTGAATTGGGTTTGCTAGGATGTTATGAGATATTTTATGTTTATTTATGTAGTCTTGCTTGATTTTTACTTGCAACTCTCTTGAAGAAAGCCATAAGATTCAAAATCAAAGGGTGGGTGTACATCTACACAAGCCCTAAAAATGATATGTTCTTTTAATAATTTACTAGTAAAGGCAACTACTATCTTTCCTAAAATGGTGTGTTTCCTACAAAAGCCATGGACCACGAAAAAAAATCAAAATTGTGAGAATACAGTGTATTCAAATTCATAATTGAGATATTTGATGGTGTAACTCAACATTTTGACCCCTGTACCCTTGCTTTTCACATAGAAGCAAATGTCCATTTCATATTCATGATCTAAACGGTTGAAGTCCAAAAACTCTGAGCTAGAGAGAAAGGAGCACAAATGTACTTGTTTTACTTTTGAACCACTTAGCACTTGTAAGAGCAACTGCAATGGTGCGACTAAAATCAAAGACCGAAAACCAAAAATTAATCAAAATTTTGGGTTTAGTCCATGATGGTACAATACGGTAATCGAGTAAAAATTTGGTCAAGCACACATTATACCCTCGCCCCATTCAAACTCACATTAAATGTTCGCCTCTCATCAGGCTCACATTATATTTTCGCCCATTTTATACTTGCCTCTCATCAGGCTCACATTATACCTTCGCCCAACTAATCAGGCTACCATCATACGGATTTTATACTTACGCCCCGCTATAAACGGACATTATACCTGCGCTCGGTATCAGGCACACTTTTAATGTCCGCTCGACTATATTTGGTTTTGGTCTTGGTCCCAGACCAAATATACTCTGAGATTTGGTTTTAATCTGGGTTTTGCTCTTTAGTCCGATCGACTGTGTCTCCTTTGTGGACCATATTTATAGTTTTACTCGCCCATTGTGGTTTCTCTAAAAGAAAATATTTATCTAAGGGTCAAAGACTGATAGTGATAAATAGTGTTGTTGTAAGTTTGCTTATCTATTACTTAATCATGTTTTAAATGCATGTGACAGTCAATTTAATTAACCTTGGCCAAGATGACCACGCTGGACATTCCGTTTTCGGCTTTCAAGGTAGCGGAATACTTAATTCCATCGAGACGAAATTTGGCCGGTATTGGCAGGAATCGTCAGGATTTTTTGGCTGAACATCGGGTGCCTCGGCCGGAATTGTTTGGACCGGAAACTTGGTTTTAGTTTTTGAAATTTATATGGCTTTGGAGTTTTCTATCATTTTAAGTGAAGACATGTTTCTATTATGTGTGAAAAACGTTTGAATAATGCTTGATATACATACTATATGTACAAAATTTGAAACGAATATTTGGTAGTTACTCCGAGAAACTCACCGAGATAGAGTGTTCCCAGTGCCTCGGTCTCGACCGAGACGAACCAGAATCATGTATTAACTACATTGGTGACAGTTATGAAGGAAATTGAAAAACTCATGCACAACTTCTTGTGGGATCCCTCTAATACAACTAAGAAGAGAAGTTGAGTTGCTTGGGCTAACACTTCTTTACACAAGAATAGAGGTGGCATGTGTATTAAGAAATTGAAACTGGTAAACAAAGCTCTTCATTGTAAATGAATATGGAGATATGGTAAGAAAAAAAATGCACTTTGGAGGAGGATCATCTGGCAGAAGTTTGGAGGTAATGTCAATTCTTTTCTTCCTAATACTTATGTTAAATCAATGGGATATAGTCTTTGGGCCGGAATTTTGAATGATATAGAATATGTTAGGCAAAATACTCTATGCACTGTCAATAATGGGAACAAAATAAGTTTCTGGAAGGATAGATGGTTGGGTAATATCTCTCTGCAACAATCATTTCCTACTATTTTCAAGCTATCTATGAAGAAATGTGCTTCGATTTGCGATATGGTTTCCACATATGGTGCTTGAGATTTTGGGTCTAGAAGATATCCTAATGAAATTAAATTGGGAGAAATCGTCTTGCTTCTTCAACAACTAGGTGATATTTTTTCTAGAGTTGTTTCATCAGACATTGAGGATACTAGGAAATAGGAACTGGGTACAGAATTTTCTGTAACTAACGTGTATACTTCTCTAGATGTCAAAGGTTTCCTCGTGTTTCCACACAAGCAGTTATGAAATTCAAAAGTACCATTGAAGATCTCTTTTCTTGTTTAGACTTTATGTTCTAACAGTGCACCAACTTTAGATTTTCTGATGAGGGCATATCTTATCTTATCTTATCTTACTTATTACTAATATAAAGAAAAGAGGTAATTGTTTGGTGAAGCCTTTTCACATGACAATAATACCCCCATTAATTAAGATTTTAGTTAATATTTGTATATATTTATAGGAATGCCATTGTTTTAAAAAATAGACCAAAAAAATTAAAACTAGGATATCTTTAAAAATACACATCGGATTTTTGCAAAATTAATATATTTGGAAAACTCTTTAAATTATCTACGTAATGAGTACAAACAAGGATATTAAATTTTTATTTTAAGATTTTTTTCCCCATTATATCAAATTTGGTGTTGTTAAAAGAATCAAATTCAAGCATGTGCATCGCACATGTGGCCTTACTAGTACTAATATAAAGAAAAGAGGTATTTTTGGTGAAGCCTTTTCACATGACAATAATACCCCCATTAACTAAGCTTTTAGTTAATATTTGTATATTTACAGGAATGTCATTGTTTAAAAATAGATCAAAAAAATTAAAACTTAAATATTTTTAAAAATACACATCGGATTTTTGCAAAATTAATATATTTGGAAAGCTCTTTAAATCATCTACGTAATGAGTACAAACAAGGATATTAAATTTTTTTTTCCATTATTATCAAATTTGGTGTTGTTAAAAGAATCCAATTCACGCATGTGCATCACACATGTGGCTTTACTAGTAAGAATAATTCAAATGTTTGTTTGATGCGTGGGTCAGGTATTGAAAAAAATGGTCACTTATTTTTACATTGTAGTCGCGGAATTATTTTCTAGACAGATTATCTTGGGTTTTCTCCTACTCTGTCAAATACACTTTGTGGGAATGATACTCAAAGAAGAAAAGTAAAAAGATGATCAGCAGATATAGGATATATTACCTTTTTGGATTACTTATTTAAATAAAATGAATACAACGCAATTTGGCTTACTTTTTAAGCTGTTAAGCTGTGGTAGTGATAAAGTTGCGGTACTAGTTGTGACAACTGACAAACCAGTATTTTATTGTGGGTTTTACTATCCTACCAAGTAAACAGATCCCCACTAGCAATGTTGCCTAATTTGGTATCCACATTAACAGCCTCCGGGTAGTATTGATGTAAAAGTGTCTTTTTCTTCTTTTTCTTTTATTATTGTTCTTTCATAGAATTCAGAGGATTTCTTTTCCCGCCCTTAAATTGGAAATCCCTGAATGAATTTTAAAAGAAAAAAAAAATGTTTTAACGGAGCCCACTTAGAGCAAGTCTTATGGTGGAATCCAAGCTATTCCAAGTGTGGAAAATCTATGGAATGTCAAGTCTAATGGCTTCCAAGTTGGGGTCTTCCACAAAAAATCCAAGCAACCTTCCATGGTTTCGTGGAAGGATTCGTGGAATCCATCAAAAACGCCAATAACAATAGCGCTAAACGCCAATAAGAATGGCGCGGTAGAGGAAAAGAAACGCTAATAAGAATAGCGTAAAACGTTATTAAGATTGGAGCTTAGCTCCATTAAGATTGGCGTTTTTTTTTCCAAAGTAGATTTAAACCGAGTTGTTGAGAATCTAAAATCGAGAGAACATCGGCATGGACAAGAAAAAAACGCCAATCTTAATGGAGCTAAGCTCAATCTTTTAGCATCATTTTCCAACAAAAAGTAACAGCTTAGCTCCATTAAGATTGGCGTTTTTTTTTCCGTAGATTTAAAATGAGTTGTTGAGAATCTAACAAATTGGGTCTGACCCAAGATCCATTAAACTTTGTCTCAAACCCCATTGCTTTTCCGAAGAAAAAACGCTAATAAGATTGGAGCTTAGCTCCATTAAGATTGAATAATCAAAAGAGTTCAATACAAATCAAAGTGAATCAATCAAAGTTTTTAGCGCTATTAAGAATGGAACTTAGCTCCATTAAGATTAGCGTTTCTACTATTCCACCATTAGACTTGCGCCCCATCCAAACCCAAGTGCATTATCGTGAGGTGGCGTGGAAGATGGAAGATGGATGGATTCCACCATAAGACTTGCTCTTAATAACTGAATTTTAGTAATAAAATGAATACGTTGTTCTTCACTTTAGTTTCTAATTTTTCTAATATTAAAAGTTATATCTTCCTAGTGGGACCGTGTTTCAATATCTTTAAATTACTTTCACGGTGAATTATACTCCCTCCGTCCCACCATTAGAATATCTTGTCCCATCATTGGACCTATTTCACTTGGTCTAATATTTCACTATTTCACTAATCAAGGGGATATTTCTAAAACTACCCTTTTGATTGATTATCGGTATCATAAGAAATATGTATAATTTGATATTCATGTTTATACTCGTTACGTAGGTGTTTTAAAATGATTTTCAACGGTACAAAATTTACGAAAATCTATGGTATATTTTGAGAGATAAATGATTTCTAAAATTTACAAATTATTATCCATAAGGGTATAGTTGTAAAAAATACTTAAAAATACTCATTTCATTCATTGCCTTAAGAATTATGCAAACTTCAACTAGGTCATCTAATAGTGGGACGGAGGGAGTATCTTCTTAGTGGGCTAACTCAAATTTGTACCTGGGCTAACTCCCACAAATATCAAAAATTCTAATGATTTTTTGGGCACTTCTTAAAAATGGTGGGGGGACTACTAAGTGATAAAATATCTACACTATAATTATAAGGGGTGTCCTAAACTGTGGAAATGACTAACCTACCCTTAACTTATATATATTTAACCACCTCCTCCCATCACCACCACCTATATATAACCACCTCCTCCCATCACCACCGTACCACCACCGACCACCTTATATATAACTTAATTTAAATCATTAACAAAACAAAATCAAAATTATAACAAACCCATTAATTGTCATTCGTTTTTGGTTGAGAAAATGTGAAGTAATCATCAAAATGAGTTGAAAATGGAAGTTGCGGAGAGAAGTTCGACTAGGAATTATCTGAAAAACTTTGTCGAACTAGCCGAACTCAACTTTAATGGAGGTTTTTCTTTCGGGGAAAGTTCGGTTACGTCGCAAATTTGTTTTCCTAATCGAACTTGTTACGTCGCAACTTTTTCTCCGAACCGAATTTTCTCTGAAAACCTATATATTGAGTTCGGTTACGTCGCAAATTTTTTTAATTTTATTTTCCCAACCGAACTTTTGTTCGGTTACGTCGCAATTTTTTTCTCCTAACCGAACTTTTCTCTGAAAGAAAAAATTCCATTAAAACTGAGTTCGGCTACCTGTGTTTTAAAAAATATTAGCCGAACTACACTTGCAGATGAGTTCGGCTACCTGTTCTTCAAATGTCGTAGCCGTACTTTGTTAACCAAACCGAAATCAATTTGTAAATTGTTCATTTTTAGGAATGTTTTGGTCAATTCAAGCACCATTAACTAAATTTGAAGTATCCGTGAGTACCGAAAACATCATACTCTTGTTGTGGCTCCTAAAGAAAAAGATCTAACTTTTTTTCTTCCAAAATCCTCATCTTCATCTTCTTCTTCTCCCTCTCAATAATTCTTCTTTTGAAAAAAATCAAATTATTAATTTAATCTCACTAATAACTAATTAACTCACTAATCAATACACTAACTAATTTTATTACCAAGGGCAAGTTTGGTATTAAAAAAAATAGATAAGGGGTGACTAAAAATTACTTCAAATATCCACCCAAAAAATGAAGAGTAGTCCCCCTCCATTTTTGAGTAGTGCCCAAAAAATCGTTCAAAAATTACCTTCACAAAACAGCTTTTTAGGAATTTTGGGGTGGGCTTCAGCTTGGGTAAGCCACCCCCTAATACCGTCCATGATCCTAGGCAATCATCTGTAAGAGAGAGAAAACAAAAGAACATCAATCCGACGTAATTCCAAGAATAAAGGTTTCCTTGTGGAAAACCGCTGAAGACATTACTCCAGTTCATGGGAGAATTGGCAGAATCATCCAAACATAGATATGGCATGCAAACAGTGTAAAAGCATGAGATGATTCCAAACCAGTTATGCCAAACCACAATTTTTCTTCAGAGATTCAAGCAGGAACTTACTAATGCCTATGAATTACATACTATAAATCCCAATTGTAATGTAAATTCTAATACAAGAGGAAAGGATAAATTTTCCTTCAGTGTATCTCAAGAGTATACCATGCCTTTTTGTAAGAGCTTTGTGTCGCTAGACAATTGCTCAGAGTTTCATTAATGAATTCTTTTGTTAGTTACAAGGACCATCTACTGCTCTCTTTTTTATAACAGAGTACATCTGACATTACAGCTGTAATAACTAACATGAACTATGACTAACGTACACTATTCTAAATAACATGAGCATGTAACAACCGACACTAAAAAATCTGCCAACAAGGACTATTTGACTTCTGTAGTAGACTGATCAGGTGATTCTCTAACAGCCCACCGCAAGTCCAGGGTCTTCGGAGAGACACTGATCTTGGATCGAAATATAGAAAACTTAGCAGTAGATAAACCTTTAGTCAAAATGTCTGCCAACTGATCATGAGTGCTGATATATCTGACAGATAACTGCTTACTGGCAACTAACTCTCTCACAAAATGGAAAGCAATTTCTATATGTTTCATCCGATGATGAATATTTGGGTTTGCAGTAAGATAGGTAGCTCCATTATCACACCATAGAACTGGAACTCTAGGAGAAGAAAAATGCAATTCAGTCATTAATGATTGTACCAAAAGTAGCTCAGATGTAGCATCAGCAACTGCACGATATTCAGCTTCTGTACTGGACTTGGAGACAGTTTTCAGCTTGCGTGAACACCAAGATATTAGATTAGGACTGTTAGAGCATTGCTCTTTTGAACCCACCAAGCGTTGGTATGTCAAGTTTGGTTGTCATATTTTAGTGAGCCAAAACTCATTTTAAGAGTCGCTTGATTATGTACTAGAGTCAACTTCGTATAAGTTAGCTTGAAAGTATTGAAGATCTAAGAAGATTTGAAGACAAAGAAGACTTTGAAGATTTCTGATTTGGGATTCATAATCTTTGGTTTGCACAATACTTGTTTCGGTAAAATAGGATCCAACTATAATTGGTTTATCCTTGTGGTAGATTAGATTGATTAGTTGTGTAGATCGACATCAATACAATTCTTTGTGATTAAAAGTATTGATTGCAAAATCTTAACAATTACCTTTGGTAGTTGATAATAAGATAGATTTAAGAACCTGATAAAGTAGTTAATTGAGATAAACATAAGAGCCTTTGTCGAACTCACATCACTTGGTTGAAAAGAGTTGCTACCAAACAGATTTGTTGTTCCTTTACTGTTTGGAATACGGACCAAAGGAATTGTTCCAAGTACGTGACTTATTACAAGTTGGAGGCGTGGGAATACATATGGAACTAGGTGAACTAAAGGTTTAGTTGCTTGGTCTCAACTATACGAAGTTGGTTTGATTTTGTATAGCGGCTTAATCCTGAGAGTATTCAATTCTGGACAAGGTCCCGGGGTTTTTCTGCATTTGCGGTTTCCTCGTTAACAAAATCTTGTTGTGTCATTTACTTTTATTTTCCGCAATTATAATTGTTTTTATTATAATTTAAAGTAAATTACACAAACGCTAATTCCTATTTACTTGATAAGTAATCCTATTGTGTTTGGTTAAGTCCGAACCTTTTATCAAGTAAACATACTTCGTCGTTGTATTGTATCGATCTCGTATCCATAGATGATCACACGAAGTGTGAACCGATTTATTGTATTGTCTCGACTCAGTCCATAGACAATCACTTTCGTAGAAAGGACTTATAGGTGGAAAAGTTTTAGTTTGAGGTATATTTGGGTACCCTCGTCTTTTCAAGGACCTATAAAGATCGCCATTCCACTTGTAGATCTTCTGTCAATTGGATCACCAGCCCAATCTGCATCAGAGAATTCTTGAAGCTACAAGCTGCTAGATTTCTTAAATTGAAGACCAAATGATAGAGTACCCTGTAAGTAACACAATATTCTCTTAACTCCAGACCAGTGAGCCTCGGTAGGAGAAGACATAAATTGATAGGCTTTGTTCACAGCATATGCTACGTCAGGGCATGTAATAGTAGCATACTCCAAAGCTCCCATTGTACTTCAATGAAATGTAGGATCTTCCAATGTTGGAGACTTAGAATCAAAAACAACAGTAGATATGGGAGTGGCAAAACGATGACATTTATCCATCTTAGTTTTCTGAAGCAGATTACTCACATAGTGTTCTTGAGAAAGATGGATAGCATTGGCATTATGTGTAGCCTGAATACCAAGAAAGAAATGCAATTCTCCCAAGTCCTTAATAGCAGATTCTGAACTCAATCTTTGAATAAGAGAAGTTGTAAAGACCCTCAAGCTCGTCAACGCTATTAGACTAGTCAAGAGACGTCTTAGCCGCTAATTACTCGATTAGTGTAACTCGAACGTTAATTATTAGAAATTAATATAACAACGATCAAGATACAAAACTAGTACCGTTAGATAGAACTCGAGAAGTTATGCAGAACGTGTCATTCAGATATCGAACGAAGAAGATATCATCAAATTTAACTGAAATGCAAAATAGTCATTTTGCAACTTAGCCGACTTGGGCTTCCCATATCATCTGGGTGAGTACCTTTGTCATTTTTCCTTGGCCTTATCTCCAAAAACATAACGAGAAGAATACATTTCTCTCTTTTATTCTTCTTTCTTCTTCTTTTTCCTTCTTCTCTTTCCCTTGTTCTTCCTTCTCTGCGTGTGACTTAGAGTTGGTTTGAGAGAGAGAAAGAGACAATCGATGAGTTAGAGCAGATGAATTAGAAGATGTTGATGAAGAGATGAGGGTATTGTTGATGTTTATTGATTTCAGGAAGGTGAAGTTTGGGTGCTGCTATGAAAAGAGAATTAGTGTTTTCCCTGTGAATCGTTGCTTGAGTTACGAATTGAGAAATTAGAGTTGGGTATTGATCGATTGGATGAATTATGGTTAGAAATGAAGAGTAATTCAAGTTTGATAAAGTTAGGGTTTCGGTTTGAATTCAAGACATGGAGAAGTGATTAACTAAAGGAGGTTTTGGGTGGTTGTTGATGAAGAATCACGGGTAGAGGTTTAATTGAAGTTCTGAGGTTGTTTTAGAGAAGAATCAAATAATTAAGGTTTCATAAGAATAACTTAGGGAAGCTGTAGATGATGAAATTGATAATTTAGAAGATTGATTTGAGATGGGTTTTAACAGTTTGAGTGAATTAGGGTTCGGATGAAGAGTAATTAGAAATTGAAGAAATCAGGGTTCTGAAGTTGGGATCGATTGAAGCTTATGACTGAAGTTGTTAACAGAGTGAGGGGTTTCATTGTGTTAATAAGAAGGTGATGAAGCGATTATTGGTGTTGAATCAAATTCAGAGATCCATGAAAGAGATTGAGATGGACATGGTAGGTATGTGATGGATCTGTGGTTGTTTTGAGGTTGATGTATGATATGAGTATGGTGGTTATGACATGAAGCCATTATTACAGTTTAGGTTTGTCTAGAGTGGATTGAAGTTCTTTTAGATGAGTGTTAAGTTGATTACAGATGGTAGTTTTTGGATGAATGGTGTTTGTAATAGATGAACTAAATTGTTGTGGATGAATTAGACTGAGATGAAGATATTTAAGTTGCAGATTAGTGAGGTTGGTATCCAGAGATGGTGGTTGTCTATGTATGTAAGCTTGCAAGGGTGTAATGATTGTTTGAGGATATTAATGTGACTTGGTTGTGTCTGAAGTTGTAGGTGGTGCAGAATTGGTTGCAGAGAAATGTAAATGTTTATTACCAGATATGTGTATGTGTTTGTATGAAGTGGAATGGAATGTGCGTGGTTGACAGCTAGGTGGTGTTGAGCTGAATTGCAGATAGGAAGATGAATCTGAATCAGTTTATAATGAATGTTGAATTGATGAAGAGGTTGAACCTTAAAGAAATAATGGTGGCCATGTTGGGTTGTGTTGTTGCTTGTAGTTTTGTAGTGTCAAGATTGAGTAGAAGTTTTGAACTGTAGATTAATTTGGTGGCGGAAAGGCAATAGTTGTTGAGATGAATGTTGATGATGTTAGTAGTGTGGCTCAAGTAGGGATTATGGGAACAGATTGCATGCCATAAGTCATTGAGCTTTGATGTTGAGAGTTAGGCGAGTGTAAGGTTTTGCAGAGAGGATGAATTAGTGTTAGTTGTTGTTAGTGTTTGTTGTAAAAGCTTGGAACTACATTTGCAGGTAAACTAGTTTGCATTTGTAATTGGAATTAAAAGTTTATTTAAGAATGAATGAATTGATGTTGTAATGAAATAGATTGAAGTTGAACTGAGGTTAGGATTGTAGATGTGTTACAATATTTGGCTTGTCTGACTGAACTTAGTCAGTCTGACCCGTTTTCTTTTAGCTGACTTAGTTATGTGACTGAGTCGAGTTACCCTTGTTAACCAGAGTTGAGTCGGTTTGACTCAGTAGACCATGACCTGACTTGACCATGACCATTTGACTGATTCATGTTTGACTATTGACCTGACCTTAGACGTTGAATGTTAGAGACCTGTTAACTGTTAGATTGACCGTTAGAGACTGTCAGTTTACCAGATGGACCAGGCCTTAGATTAATGGGCCGAATTAATGGACTTGGTCTTAGGCATAGTTTTCATACTTTGATTGTTTGGACCCCTTATGGTCTGAATTGGTCTTTGGCTTCTTCTACCAAGTTGTAGATATTCTTAAGACTTAGCAAATGAACTATAGAACCAATCTAATTGGATTTGTAAACTCTTAGTTATGTTAAAGGTAGAGAATGAGATACCATAATGGGCTTAGAATCATTAGATAGTTCACTTAGCTTATAACTGGTTATTTTATGAATTATGTTATGAGTCTTGTGTGAGCCTTTTTGGCTAGATTCTTAGATTCTCGTGTCATTAACAATTAGTCTTTATTAACAACGATCGATTCAAATGATGAACCAGTGGATCGTGGATCTCGAGGTAGGCGTGGCTTGTCATCAAAAGAGGTTGGAATTTATATTTAACTCTTTTGTGATTATTGTTGTTTTCTTTTATCAAAGTTTATGTTTAACAAATTCATGGATTGTCTGATTGTGCTTTCCATGCATTGTTTAACTTTGAATTACGAAGTTTTGTTATTTCGTTTAATCTTTTTATTACTTGGAAATGAATTGTAATGCCTTGATGACTTCATGAATTGTTCGGGAAATAAGAATTTCCATTTGATTGTTTGGAAACTGAGGGTTTCCATCTGTGGTATATAGGATATTGCTCCTTCATTTATACCTACTTACTTTTATTGCAATAACTAGGTGCGGGATGAGTCACCATATATCTATCTAGGTGCGGGACGAGTCACCATATTAGTAAGTTGTTTGGAAGGAGTTAGATCCATATACATGATTTTTTACCCATGTGAATTGGTTGCGTTTTAGCGTTAGGGAAAACATGAATTGTTTTCAAATCATTTTCAATGATTACTTGAAATTTAAATGTTATTCCTACTGGGCACCCATTTTAGGGATGATATGATCACCCTTTCCAACTTTCAGTTTCAGAGACAGATCAGAGTTGCACAGCGGAAGCTTCGAGGAGTTGAGTCTGTTATTTGGTTAACTTCCGCTATGTTTATTATGTTGTATATTGTATTTTTGAACCAAATGACTATTGTATATGTATCATCTAAAATGAGTTCTTGTATATATATTTCAGAGAGGGGTTAGTTTTTGGGTTTAGTTTTGTATCAGTTTTCTTAATTGAATGTTTAAGTATATGATTTAGATCTTTAGTGCCTCTTTATTTAGTTAATCTCTTGGATTAGTCAGCTGCTAGCTTAGGGGGCGCTACAGAAGTGATATCTTGAGGAGAATTACCAGTGACCAATATATCATCTACATAAATCAATACATACAAAGCAGTAGTGGCGGTAACTTGGAAGAACAAAGAAGTATCAGTCTTAGAGGCAGTAAAACAAGATTATAGTAGAAATTGACTTAACCTGTCAAACCATGCTCTAGGGGCTTGCTTCAAGCCATAGAATGACATTTTATGCTTGCACACATGATTGGGAAATTCCTTATCTTGAAAACCTAGAGGTTGACACATGTATACATCTTCAGAAAGATAGCCATGTAAGAATGCATTTTTAACATCTAATTGCCTTATGGTCCATCCTTTGTAGAGACAAATGGAGAGCATCATCCTAACTATAGTTGGCTTAACAACATGGCTAAAGGTCTCTTGAAAATCAATTCCTTCAACTTGAGTATAACCCTTGGCAACCAGTCTAGCTTTTAATCTTTCAATTGAACCATCTGAATTTCTTTTAACTCTGAAAGCCCATTTGCAGCCTATAATATTTTGAGAAGAATCATAAGGAACAAGAATCCATGTTCCATTTTGCAACAAAGAGTTTATTTCTTCACACATAGAAAGTTTCCAAGCTGTAATTTTATTAGCAACAGTAAAAGAATTAGGAACTGTGGTGTCTTCATTTACAGATTGAACATCAGCTGCAAAAACTTTTGGTTTGGTGATTCCACTTTTACCTCTTGTATTCATAGAATGAGCATTCTGAACAGGTGGAACCAAAGAAGCCTTTGTAGTAGACTGATCAGTAGTTGTGGAAGTATGTGAAGGCACAGATAATTCAAATGAAGGGTCAGGGTCATTAGAAATTGATGGTGAAACTGACATTGTAGACAAAGTAGCATCTTGAGTGGAACTAGGCATTGATGAAGAAGCACCAAAGAAAGAAGAATATGGAAATTCATGCTCATCAAAAACAACATGCCTAGATATAATGATCTTATTTTTTAAGGGATTTAAACATCTATAACCCTTGTGCATAGTACTATATCCCAAAAAAATGCACTTAACTGACCTTGGCTCCAATTTATGTGCATTGAAAGACCTTAAACAAGGATAGCAGGCACAGCCAAAAATCTTGAGAAAGTTTTAATCTGGCTTAAGTGAAACAAAGTTTCCAAAGGAGACTGCTGATGCAATGTAGATGTAGGCAATTTGTTAATTAAAAAATTTGCTGTCTCAAAAGCATATGACCAATAAGAAAGAAGAGCAAAACCAGTCTCAACAATATGTCTATGTTTTTTTTTCTGGTTTTACATTCTCCAGATGAGCATGTGGACATGAAAATCTATGACCAATTCCACAAGATTCTAGATAAGTGGACACATTTCTTTATTCTCCTCCTCAGTAAAATTAAACCATTTTAATAGAAGTATTGAACTGTTTCTCAACATAAGCTTTGAACTTGATAAAAGTAGGTTAATACTTCGGATTTGTAAGAAAGTGGATAAAGCCAAGTAAACCTACTAAATGAGTCAATGAAAGAAACATAATACTTAAATCCATTCACTGAGCAAATTGGGGAAACCCATACATTTGTATAAATAAGGTCTAAAGGACCATGAGTGTTATTTTGAGACATATAAGGAAAAGGTAGAGCATGACTTTTAGCTATTTGACAATCACTACAAATAGAATTAGAAAGATGTTTATCTAGAACATCAGTGACTAAGGCCAAAACATGCTTAAGAGTCTTGAATGTTGGATGTCCTAACTTCTTGTGCCAATCATCTGAACTTGAGGAAGTTGAGAAAGCTTGCTTTAGTGGTGCAATGGGGAACTGATGGTCATAAAGTCCATTCTTAACAGGTCCAGTAAGGAGCTCTTTGTGGGTGGCTAAATCCTTGACACAAAATTGATCAGGATAAAAGGAAAAATAGCAGTTATTATCCTTTGCAAATTGAAAAAATTGATAACAAATTCTTAATGATACTAGGATAATGAAGCACATTGGAATGAGCTAACTTAGTATCATTAGAATGAAAAATAGAGGAGCCAATATGAGTTATAATCAAACCTGATCCATTACCAACTTTGACTTGATCTGAGCCTTGATATTCTGAATGAAGATTTAAATTTGACAAGTCTGAAATAATATGGTGAGTAGCACCAGAGTCTGGTACCCAAGAAGTAGAAGGTGATGAAGAATTTTCATTATACTGCAAATGCCTCAGGTTCAGAGATCCAAAAATCATCATACTCGGAATACTTAGAATATCCATCATCATAGAAAGCATTGTAGGCTTTAGCTGTAAAGAAATCAGTGCTAGAATATCGATGTCTACATTCATTAGCTTGATGGCAAGGTTTACGAAAAAGCTGACACTCAACATAATAATCATATTTCACAGGAGGATAGAACTTTGAGGGACATATACCAAATCTTCCATTAGAACGACCTCCATTTTGAAATCTACCATTAGAAGAATATCTGCCTCCAAAATTTGATCTAGCACCTAAATTAAAACGACCTCCTCTGGAAAATTTTGATCAAGTATATCCAGCACCACCACGAGAGGAATTAGGTGACCAATTTGAAGAAGAGTAATTAGGTGAAAAATTACCTGAAACATTGCTCATGGGAGAAGTATCAAATGATGACGAACTTGAACCATAATGAAATTGAGGTGAATGAGCAACTTTTGCAGAAGCAGTGGTGAGATTAGCGTGCGATTCAGCAGTAACACGAGTTTCTTCAGACAAGAGAAATCCTAGAAGATCTGAGGAAGTAATTGGATTCAAATTCTTCAGTTGTTGAGTTTTAACAGATGTCTTGAAAGCATTGAATTCTTAAGGTATACCTTGAAGGATATGAAACACAAGACCCTCATCAAACAGCGGACGATCAGTCTGAGATAATTGAAAAGCAATGAATCTAGCTTTGTTGAAGTAAGTATGCATCGAATTGGATCCTTTCTTGAGTTTGATCAAATCTGTTTTTAACTGCATAAGACAAGATCTAGTTGTAGTGTTGCAATTGTTCTCCAAATGAGTCCAGACTTCATGAGAGTAAGTGCAATCAACCACCTGAGAATGGATTTCTTAAGTACAAGCAGAAAATAGCCATGATAAGATTGCTTGATCTTGATTGATCCAATACAGATACTCAGGATTTGATACATAATCATGATCCTCAGCTGGAGTTGTTGATGTTGTTGGATCTGAACGAATATACTTCACCGGACATTGATGAGATCCATCAACAAATTTGAACAAATCATAAATTCGTAACAGAGGTACGATCTGTGATTTCCAGAGAATGAAATTAGTATTTGATAGTTTGGATGGTGGTTTAAAGGTAAGTGAGATATGGTTGGAATTTGATTTTGAAGTAGCCATTAATGGAGATTGAAGGTATCTGATACCATGTAAGAGCTTTGTGTCGCTAGAAAATTGCTCAGAGTTTCATTAATGAATTCTTTTGTTAGTAACATGGACCATTCACTACTCTTGTTATTATAGCAGAGTACATCTGACATTACAGCTGTAATAACTAACGTGCACTATGACTAACGTACAATATTCTAACTAACATGAGCCTGTAACAACCGACACTAAAAATATCTGCCAACAAGGACTATTTGACTTCTGTAATAGACTGATCAAGTGATTCTCTAACACTTTTTGTTCTTCTTAAGCATCACCATCTTCTACAAGTTCCTTCACATAAGTACCAGAGTTGAGCGAAACTAGGCTTTCAACATATTTCTCTATTTGAAACACACTCCATTCTCCGGCAATTTCATGCACCTTGTCATATAAAACTATCGTATTGTACGTTTTTAACAGAATATCACCATCTTTGAAAGACCACATCAGCTCTAAGCTAGACTCGTTCATGACCGGAATGACATGACGCTTAGTCCACGAATCTCGAACTCCATAATTCTGCATCACCCATACTTCCCACTGTACCCCAGGTACATCCACAAGTACACTAAGACACCCTTCCAACACTCCTATATTTATGAACACATGGTTATTATCTTTAGGTTCTTTTGGTAGTTGTGGTTCTTTGAATATCTATTTGTTGCTATCCAAAGATATTACTCCCTCTTTAGGTTCTTTTTAGTTTCTGATTTTTCTAATATTAAAAGTTATATCTTCCTAATGTTTCAATATCTTTAAATTACTTTCATGGTTTATATCTTCCCACCATTAGATGACCTACTTGGAATATCTTGTCCCATCATTAGTTGACATATTTCACTAATTATATCTTACCCTTTTGATTGATTATTATCATAAGAAATATGTATAATTTGATATTCATGTTTATACTCGTTACGAATTTTAAAATGATTTTCAACGGTACAAAATTTTCGAAAATCTATGGTATAGTTTGAGAGATAAATGATTTCTTTTTACAAATTATTATCCATAAGGGTATAGTTGTAAAAAATACTTAAAAACACTCATTTCATTCATTGCCTTAAGAATTGTGCAAACTTCAACTAGGTCATCTAATAGTGGGACGGAGGGAGTATATCTTTGGAAAAGTGTTGGCCTGGGCTTTCCGCAAGCCAATGTAAAGTTTCATTGAAAAATACCCCGGACCTAAGCTTATAGGGGCTGGTTTGGATGACTTTCCATGAATCTGATCTTAACATGTAGACAGCCATCAATGACGACTGGGTTGCACGGACGCTCCATTTCTTGAGCCGTGTCCGCGTCCGACTCGCGGCGGACACGGGATGCGCGTGGGACGCTGACACGACGCGTGTCCGACACACCAATTTGCGCGTCCTGCGCGCGTCTGGTTTGGACGCACCGATGATGCGTGTCCGACGCATTTTTTTTTCATTTTCATATAAACTTTTTCCTTTATTTTTACTATTATTAACCAAATGAAGAAAGACAAACATTTAGATCAATAATTTAGGTCTTTATTCGGATTTTGTAATTGGAAATGACATCACGTATACCCTTAGTTGGACATGTGTTGATCTAAGAATGCATTTTGATTGTGCTATGTGTTTAATAGTGACCGATTATTTGACATTCGGCGTGTATAAATAAACGATATCTTCTTTTCTTTTGAAATTTATCCATATATAACATCATTTTCTAATTTTTAGGGTCAAAATACTTGACTTTGCTGTATAAATACATGATTATATATATAAATAAAATATGTATATACGTGTCCGCGTCCTAGTTTTTTGAAAATTTTGTAGTGTCCGCGTCAGCGTCGCGTCGTGTCCGCGTCTACGCATCCGTGTAACCCAGATGACGACTTATAGCATACTAACATGTAATCATCAGCCTTGTAATCATATTCAAAAGCACTAACTACGAATCAGGTTAATGTCCGGTATTTTAGGTAGTTTTTTTGTATTCTGTTGTAGCTGGGTTCCAAAGACAAAAGAATGCACTTTCCCAATCACTACCTTCTAAATATAAGCAAACCAGGCCATTACAAGAACCCACTAACCCAACATGTTGCAAAGATTTGCACGGGTAATCCAATTCAACAGAATTATGATACAAATCTTCGGTAGAAGATGATGATACTAATGAATGACAACTTGTGGAGCAGATTCCATTTATGACTAGGAGGATTAATTACCTTAACAAGATGTTAAGGTAGAGATCTTCCGGAAGGCTAGACATATTGCTTCTCCTTCTCTTCTCCTTCTTGCAATTTGAGACAAAACCACTAGTCGCCTTTCACACGTTATATGTACTAGACTAGAATATAGATATTACCGAAAATACACCTAATTATATTCAAACTGACAAACTTCATTCGCTAAAACATTGACACATTTAAGAGTAGGAATAAAAGCAAACTAATGGATGGGCACTAGTAACTCGTGTCCAACACTGCAACAGTTCTTCTAGCCATTGCAAATTAACGTTTTTGCAATTTATTTTTACAGAGGTTGGAAAAATGGAAAATGGTGGAAGAAAGAAGAGGTTAAAAAAACAGCAATTTCCTTCCATTCAATAAAAGCTTGGATGTAACTTATTTCCTTCTCATAACTCCCCCCCTTTTATGTTTTGGTTGAGTTTGTTAAACACCATTGTTGGCCCCAACGGCACCAGAAAATTGGGAATCAAGAAAAGGCACGTGAACAGCATCTGATGATGATGAATTTGTAGTTGGATAACCCCAACTACAGAATTCGTAGTTGCTTTTTCTGAAGAATGAGATCGAGAATAGTACGGCTTTGAGTTCTGCATTCAAGAACCCCCAGCTGCGGCCAGTCGCACTAATATCAGAGAATTCCTCCTTCCCTCAAGTCCCATTTAAATATGCATCTTGAGCATGTTCACCAGAGCCAGAGGGTTCATTAATAGCTGCAGCTGGCTTTGCATCATCCTTATTTCTAACACCCACATCCCAGGGATCACCTTGAACCTTGATTCTGCGCAAATGAGATAGCTTCAGTAATCATAAACTTTAAAACACGTTTCTAAGTAAAAGACTGAGAAATGGAATATAGGGAAACTAGAGGAACCTCGATCCTGCTAATGAGATAGCTTCAGTAATCTCAATAGTTGAATTCAAAAATTAGATGGGCTCTTCCGTGTCTGCCTATTCCGTCGATATTCCTCTTTTCATTCCTAATTCAAGAATACGACCAATATGATTGATTGGACTGTGATAAACTTTAAAACACGTTTCTAAGTAAAAGACCGAGAAATAGTAAATAGGGAAGCTACAGGTACCTCTTCTCAGAAGCATTAGGTGCCACCTGTTCGTTTGACGAAATCGAACCCTGAACTGATCCCTGCTGTGACTCTCTGAATGAGTTTTCATTAACTCTACTATCTCTGACAAGTGACAATGCGAAACTCTCATTTGGTTCCTGCATCTAGTCAGATTCAGTCGATCAGTAAAGACACCAGTAACCGAGATTATGTGTCACAGTCATGCAAATTAGAGATCAAGCTAAAGATAATATTACATATGTTAAAGACACCATTTTAAACATGAGAGCACTTTGGATAGCATCAATTTGTATAACCAAAGGTATTTTTGGTTGAAGGAGATGAAAACAGGGTAAGCAATCGGTGACAAACCAGCAGAATACATGAAGAACAACTAAGATGGACTATCAGGTGACATGTTCAAAGGCATCTTCAATCTCATGAAAATCTGAGAGGCGGATGCAAAATCAGGGACGCTCTTCCCATGAGGTCACCAAATTTACGAAGGAATAAAGAAAACATTCCGAGTCACAATAGTTACTAACATATTGTGCAGCATAAACACAGCCTAATCGTATGCGAGAACAGAAGCCGCCAAAAGAACATGTGAAGAAGCAAGTGAGCATGAAACCCAACACGTGCAACAACGAAGAAAACTTTTGAGCGAAATTCAGTTTTGTACTGAATCTGCGTTACCTGGTTGAGTGAAATTCAGTTTTGTATTGATTCATGATTGTATTCTCATCTCCCCCCTTGCATTTTATGCTCAGTCTCTTCTTTTCTTGGCTCCGCAGCACGTTTGAAACCTGTATTCAGATATCAAAATGCTTATTTGCTCATACAAAGTATACTATTTTTGAATACCCAATATTATTTTTACAAAATGAGTTTTAAGATGATAGAAAGATAAAAAATAAGTAACATGACTAAATATCAACATTTAAGTGTAACAATACACGGGAATTTGTAATTGGGGATTTATCAGTTAAATAGTTGAGCTTACCATCGAATGTATATAAATGATATTGTAGGAGTTCATTGCATCAAGTCAGCTACTGCAATATGACTAATTTGTGCTTGTGCACATCTATTTTTTTTAAATCCTCCTCTCCGTTCAACACCGAAGTTCACAAAGCTGACTAAGTTGAGGACCATTAAATACTTGATCAAGTAACTCATGTTTCATGTATAAGATTATTGAAGGTCATCATCAGCTAACTCATTTCATAATCCATTATAGTATCGTCACATTATTGGCATTTCCTTACAATAAAAAGTGACCGAGATACGATCAAAACTTAACTACATAAGAATTTTCCCTTGGTGAAAGAACATGAGTAATCATCAGTATTTTGAAAACCATAAGATCATTTTGTAATCCTTTATAGTGATCGACATACGATCGAAACCTAACTACATAAGAATTTTCCCATGGTGAAAGAACATGAATAATCATCAGTATTTTGAAAACCGTGAGATCATTTAAATATAACTAGATAATTATAGTAACCACTACAAAAATGTTTAATAGCTAGATCAAATTACAAATTCAATTTTGGGAAAAGTAACACCAAAGAATCATATTAAGTGACAATCACAGACTATAAAAAGGACTACAGATCCTGGAGGGATAGAAATAAGAACAGTACCTTCTGAATCTGTTCAGTTGTAATATCAGTGGGAGGAAATTGTGGTATCACAATCATTATCTGCGGTTGCTGTTGTTGTTGCTGCAGCTGCATACTCTTACCTTGGGGCTTGGATTGAATTTGATAAACCCCAAAACCTAGAAATGCAAATCAAAAGAGACAAATGAGATGAAAGAATGGGTGTGTATAAGAGAATCGATGACGTGACCAAACATGAAATTGAGATAGAAGAACATAACTTGGATTGTTCAAGAGAAACAAGCACTTGAGATTCTCTAGTATCGAGAGATACAAAATGAAATCATTTTTATGGTTTCCGAACACAAAAATGAAAACGAAATTGAAAATGAAATCATTTTAATGACCAAACACTATAATAGTCCACTGCAATTGTCGGCTCCAACCGTTGAAGAATGGATTTTACTGCTGGTTTTTCAATTTAGACAATTTCATGATGTGATGCTGGTGAGGATTTCTTGTAGTATGAACAAAGAAGAATTACTAATGACAAAACAATGAGAAATTACATTGCTACTAAACCTCCAAAAAGATATGGTATTGTTGAGTTCCACATACAAGTTTCTAACACTTTTAGCCACAGAAACACCTAGGAGTGTCTAAAGAAGGTCGAACCTATGGCTAAACACAGGTTTCCTCCACCACCTCTATTTTCAATTATTATGTTTTCTGATTATTTCTTCTATTTAAATTTAAAATTTGTAAGAATAAACACTCGAGCTAAGTGTACAAACGAGTTTTGGGATCTACAGATATGTGTCGATACTGGTATTACATGAATAAGAAATTGCATTTTATTTCATTTTTTGTTATAACTATTGGATATCAATGCTTCAATAAACTTTTGCACGTTAACAAGTCATATACTCGTAATTATGCAATTAATAAACTAGTATTATCTCAGGAAATCGAAATATATGATGAACTCTATGAAACATTTTAACCTTCAAAGACAGATGAATATACCGCGTGAGATTAGAGTCATACCTTTTGATGGCCAGCAACTGGCAGACATGTGTTTCCACTACTTGAGAATTATCTGCTGCTAATGGTACCACTAGAAATTACAGATTTAAGAACAGTTGCTGACTGACTTAGTCACTTTTGTTTAGTGCAGTAGAGGTTTCAATTGAGCCAGATGACAGTATAACATCTTTCCCCAGAGATGAATTTGAAGGTCTAACAGTTGGATTATTAAGCGTATTTTTGGAAGTCTGTCTGTGTAAACCAACAACTCCAACTCCATGTCTGATAACCCCAGCGGCACCAGAAAATTGGGAATCAAGAAAAGGCACATGCACAGGATCTGAGGATGATGACCCCAATTAGAGAAATTGTAGTTGTTGATGCTGAAGAACGAGATTTAGAATAATATGGCTTTAAGTTCTGCATTCGAGAACCCCAGCTGTGGATACTCGCTCTAATATCAGGAAACTCCTTTTTCCCCTAATTCCAATTTAAATATGCATCTCGAGCATGTTCACTAGAGCCAAAGGGTTCATTAACAGCTGCAGTTGGCTTTGAGCCATCCTTATTTCTAATACCCGCATCCCTAGGATCAACTTGAACCCCGGTACTGCAAATGAGATAGCATCAGTAATCATAAACTTTAAAATATAACATGTTTCTATGTAAAAGCCTGAGCAATTACAAAATAGGGAAACTAGAGGTACCTCTTTTCAAGAGCATTAGGTGCCCCCTGTGTGTTTAACGAAGTCGAACACTGAACTGATCCATGCTTTAACTCTCTGAATGAGTTTTTATTAACTCGGCTACCTCTGACAATATGAAACTCTTGGTTGGTTCCTGCATCTAGTCAGATTCAGTCGATCTGTAAAAACACCAGTGACCGAGATTATGTGTCAGTGTCACAGTCATGCAAATTGCAGATCAAGCAAAAGACGATATTCCTTAAGTTAAAGATGCCATTTTACACATGAGAACACTTTGGATAGCATCAAGTTGTATAATCAAAGGTAGTTTTAGTTGAAGGAGACGAAAACAGGGTAAGCGTTCATCCATAAACCAGCAGAATAAATGCAGAACAACAAAAATGGACTACAATTCAGGTGACATGTTCAAAGGCATCTTAAAGTTCATGAAAATCTGAGAGGTGGGTACAAAATCAGTGACCTTCGCATTAGGTCACCAATTTATGAAGGAATAAAGAAAACCTTCCAAAACACAATAGTTAATTACAACTTGTACAGGATAATGAGATAATCATAACCTAATTGCATTGTAAAACAGAAACCGCCAATAGAACATGTGAAGAAGCAAGTGAACGTCAAACTAAACACGCGCAATAACGAAGGAAACTTTAGAGTGAAATTCAGTTTTGTACTGATTCTGCATTACCAGGTTGGCATCTCCTTGGTATAATAATAATTCCCCCTTGGTGAAAGACTTGACATGAAAATCATCAGTATTTTGAAAACCTTAAGCTCATTTCAAGCCAAGAACAGCTTAGTTATAAGGTTAAACGCTCTAATTTCAATTTGATTAGGTAACGCTATAAAAATGTTTAATATCTAGATCAAATAACAAATTCAATTTTCGTAGTAATACCAAAAAAATCATAATATATGAGTCAAAATCACAGACTGGAAAAGGATATAGGTTTTGAAGAGTAGTAGTACCTTGTGGATCTGTTTAATGTTAGTGGGAGGCAATCAATGATGGCATCATATTCATTATTCATAACTGGTATCTTCTCCTGCAAATCAACTGTTTCCTACTTCATCAAGCCTGCCGAATCAATGGTGCAACAAAGGTGCTTGTTTTCCCTATTACTCCAGGATTGGCAACACTAGAGTTTTGACATGATTTTCGTTTCCATTCCTTAATGACCTGAGGAGCTGCAAATAACAAATGCTGGTCATTACATGATTAAGAAATTGCATTCTATTTCATATTTTTTGGTCACAAGAATTGGATATCAATACCTCATGCATTCTGTTTGATATTTTTTTTGGTCATACGAATTGGATATCGATGCCTCATTAAAGTATTGCACACAAATTCAGGTCTCTTCTTGAACAAAGCAAGGTATTCCTCACTATACTATTAATATCAGATAAACTTCTGCATGTTCACAAGTCATACTATGCAATTACAAGCTAAACTATTATCTTAGGCCATTAAAAAAAAAATATGTTCAACTCTATGAAACCTTTTAACATTCAATGATAAATGAATATGCTGCATGAGACTAGAGTCATACCCTTTGATGACCAGCAACTGCCTGATATGCTTCGCCACTACTCAAGAATGATCTGCTGCTAATGGTACCACTAGAAAATGCAGATACAGAACCAGTTGGCTGACTGACTTAGTCACTTTTGTTTAGTGCAGTAGAGGTTTCAACTGAACTAGATGACATGGTGACATCTTTCCTAGAGATGAATTTGAAGGTGTAACAGTTGGATTATTACACCAACAACTCCAACTTCAGGTTTGATAGCCCCGATGGCACCAGAAAATTGGGAATCAACAAAAGGCACATGAAAGGGATCTTAGGATGATCAATTCACCCCAATTACAGAATTTGTAGTTGTTGATGCAGAAAAATGAGATCAAGAATAGTAAGGCTTTGAGTTCTGCACTAGAGAACCCGAGCTGCGGACAGTCGCTCTAATATCAGCAAACTCCTCTTTCAAATCTTTCCCCTAAGTCCCACTTAAATAAGCATTTTGAGCATGTTCACCAGAGCCAGAGGGTTCATTACAAGCTCCAGTTGGCTTTGCATCATCCTTATTTCTAATACCCGCATCCCTAGGATCAACTTGAACCTCGATCCTGCAAAGGAGATACCATCAGTAATCATTAACTTCAAAATATAACACGCTTCCAAGTAAAAGCCTGAGAAATAGAAAATAGGGAAACTAGAGGTACCTCTTTTCAGAAGCATTAGGTGCCACCTGTGCGTTTGACGAAGTCGAACACTGAACTGATCCTTGCTTTGACTCTCTGAATGATTTTTCATGAACCCTGCTACCTCTGACAAGTGACAATACAAAACTCTCGGCTGGTTCCTGCATCTAGTCATATTCAGTCGATCAGTAAAGACACCAGTAACCGAGATTAAATGTCACAGTCATGCAAATTAGAGATCATGCTAAAGACAATATTCCTTACGTTCAAGACGCCATTTTACAAATGAGAGCACTTTGGATAGCATCAAGTTGTATAACCAAAGGTATTTCTGGTTGAAGGAGATGAAAACAGGGTAAGCAATCAGTGACAAACCAGCAGAAAAAACGCAGAACAACTAAGATGGACTATGTTTCAGATGACATGTTCAAGAGCATTTTATCTCATGAAAATCTGAGAGGTGGGTGCAAAATCAGTGACCCTCTTCCCGTTAGGTCACTAAACTTACGAAGGAATAAAGAAAACATTCTGAAGTTCCGAACCACAATACTTATTAACAAATTGTGCAGGATAAACAGAACCTAATTGTACGCAATAACAGAAACCACCAAAGGAACATGTGAAGAAGCAAATGAACGTCAAACTAAACATGTGCAGACACGAAGGAAATTTTAGAGTGAAATTCAGTTTTGTACTGATTCTGCATTACCAGGTTATGATTGTACTGATTCTGATTCAGTTATGAATGTATCCTCCTCTTTAAGAATCGCAATCCGTAGTCCTTTGCATTTCATGCTCAGTCTCTTTTCTTGGCTCAGTAGCTCGGTTGAAACCTGTATCCAAATATCAAAATGCTTAATTGCTCATACCAAATATCATTTTCACTTTAGGATTTTTATGATGAAAGAAAGATTTAAAATACGTGGACTGACTAAATATCAACATTTAAATGTGACCATAGACGAGAATTTGTAGTCGGGAGATTTATCAGTTAAATAATTGAGTTTACAATCGAATGCGTATAAATGGTATTGTTGGAGCTCATTGCACAGAGTCAGTTACTGCAGCAATATGACTAAGTTGTGCTTGTGCACATCTATTTTTTAAATATCTTCCTTCACTGTAACCCTAAGTTCACAAGGCTGAAATTATAGGGTTAAACGCTGTAATTTAAATTTGATTAGATTAATAGCTAGATCAAGTAACAAAATTTAATTTTGGGAGAAGCAATACCAAAAGCACATAATATATATGAGTCAAAATCAAAATATAGGTTTTAAAGAGAGATAAGAGTAGTAGTACCTTGTGAATCTGTTCAGTTGCTAGTGCTGCTGCTGCATACTCTTACCTTGGATTGAATTTCACGAACCCTAAAATGATTTGATGGCTGCCCTGATCATAAACAGAGAAGATAGATCTTCATTTGGGTGGGAACGGAGAAGACTAGAAGAGTGAGCAAGTGAGTGAGAAATCTAGAACTTTAGGGGTTGTCCAGGAGAAAGGAAAAGATTATACTACTTACTCTTGTGTGCTTTATTGGGCCTATCCCGTTTACCTGGGCCTATCACTTTCTTCACCCATGAAGTACGTAGATGGGAAAGATAGGGGGTGTTTAAAAAGAACGGTTTTTTTTGGGGACTACTCAAAAAATGGGGGACCACTCTCAAGTTTTTGGGTAGTTATTGGTAGTAATTTCCAATCACCCCTTATCTGATTTTTTTTTAAATACCTACTTTACCCTTAATGATAAACTTAGTTAGTGTAATGATTAATTAGTGTTAGTGTTATGATTAGTTAGTGATTAGTGAGTTATATTAGTGGGATTGTTTTGTTATAACATTATTATTGAGAGATAAGAAGAAGAAGAAGAAGAAGAAGAAGAAGAAGAATAAGAAGGAAATAGGAAGAAGATGGGTGAACCCAAAAAAATCTTTTTTTGAGTTTAGTAATTATGATTTGGGTGATTCATGTGATGATACCTCATCCTCGAATCGAACCCCTTCACCTCATAGTGTATTTGTCAATACTTCTAATGATCCGGAAATGAGTTATTTGTTAGATGATGAAAGATTTTTGCCCCAAACTCAAGCTAACTGTTTGTACCCCTAATATTCTACACAAATAAATGGGCTAACCTAGGCCTCCAAAGCTCCTACTAGTGGCAAAGGAGGGTTCATTGGGCCTAAGGTGCTTCCCTTGTTTACCCAAGAATGGCTAACTAGGTCTAACAAACACCTCGCAAGGAATCCCATGTGCATAGGTTCAAATCAAGCAACTAGGAGCCCCATCACCTGTGCCACATCATCACTAGGCTCGACCAACCGGCGACCGCCACATCAGCCGCCACGTCAGCACGCATGACACGTCATCAAAGTGCCACATCGCCAATGATGGCGGCGTATCCCAGCGACCAAAGCGGGCGGCAATCGGCGGCGATTAATCGTGTTTTAATCGGCGAGTAATTGGCGATCGGGGGTAATTAATCGGCAGCGTGAAAAGTTTCGGTGTATGTCGATGCAACTTAAATCTGTAGTCCCGATTCGGTGTGGCACGATGCAGCTTAATTCCGCGACCCTTGGATGATTACACCCACTTATCTTACACCTTTGGTTATCCACACCCCATTGTAATTCCTTAACCATAATGGAAGTTTCTGAAATATTCTGGGAGCCATGCATGGGATCAATTCCAGAGCATTGCAACCATGCAGTCATGCAGGAGAATAATGGCAGGGAGGCATGCGGGGCCACTTACTACCATAGGCATGCATGGGCGATTTACAACAACTGGCATGCAAGACCATTTACTGCAATTCATGCCTTCATCTAGAACGGAAATTAATAACCTATAAATGGATGGTTTGACAACCAAAAAGGGAAGCAATCTTCCATACCAAAAACTCCTGTGAAAAATCCAATACTGACTTTAGCATCGGAGGGTTTTTTTGCAGGTACCCCCCCTTCTCCATAATTCAATTGAAGATCGAGGCCACGGATCGATTATGAGCAAAATCATCATACAAATTTATGTGTTTGGGGTAGAAGTAATTTTACCTTACAAACGTGGCGCGGAAACTAAGGGTTTCGAGAAAAGATAATCGCGTTTTACCAAATCGAGTTATGGTAATAGTTAGACGATCGCACTAAGGTCGGATTCTACCAAAGAATTCCCAACCGCGCGGAGACGCGAAATTGAGAGGAATGAAATTGAGGTTCAATGTGCACTGCTATAACCACTGGAAACAGACAGGGTCAAGATCATACTCATAATAGATCACTGGTTCGTGGACGCGATCGAGATCGTTTTCGTGATAGGGCTCCTGATCTGAATCGGAGAAAGGAAAAACAACCGGTGATCGATAACGAAGTTATTGACGTTGATGGGGAAAACCCAAATGTTCTTGGAAACAAAGGGTATGCATTCGACATCCCATCTAGGAGGAATCGCAATTGACAGGATCTGCGTGATGGCGCACCGCGACTCCCGGTCTGAGAGGAAGAACAACTGCGGAATCGGCTAGACGAGCTAGAGAAGGAGAATGCTCTCCACGAGATTAGAATGTGAAAACCAACCTCGACCTAGGTCTATGTTTTGAATAATCGAGGGTCCGATCCGTATGGCATGCCTTGGAGGTCGAATTGAACCACAAGTCGCGATTCTAACAGAAGTGATCAATCTTGATCGACCGAGACAGAATCTATTGTTCACCGGACATTTACCAAATGACCCGGGCGAGCGAGGATCGGACATCCGCAACTCAACGAGTGCAGCCAGAACTACGTCTCATTCAAAATGGCTCAGGAATGACGAGGATTAAGCTCGAGACCAACACGACGAGATTGAATTTCCGCACGTTTACTATGCTCATTCGGAGCAAGGAAGGGATGGCAGAGAGACTACTATGCACCGAAGGAAAAAAATGAGATCGGATAATCATATTCCAGAGGACCGGGATTATGAGCAGGAAGGAACTTCCTAAGATGGCGACCTAAACCCGATAACAGAAGCTCATCTTGCCAAAATGATCGAGAAAGTGATGATGAAAAAACAATCTCGAGAAGAGAAGATGGAAAGGCTACATCGAGCAGCAGGAGCTCCTTTCAAGAAGAATATCAAGAATTCAAGCCTCTAATGAATTTTTTAGTTCCAAAATTACCGGAATTCGATGAGAAAACCGATGATCCGGATCGGCACGTTTTACACTATGAGACCGCCATGTCCTTGTGGCGATCTGACGACGAGTTGATGTGTAAAATATTTCGCAATCACCGACGGGAGGAGCTATAACGTGGTTCAATCATCTTCCAGCATAGTCAATCGGGACTTACCATAAGCTGATCGATGATTTTTGCTCTAACTATAAGTACAAAAGACGTGACCGGAAAGGATGTCATTCACTGTTCCTTCTAGGAATTCGGAAGGAGGAAAACATCAAACAATTCACTAGGCGTTTCAAGCAAGAGTTAGCGGACGTGGATGGAGCCAACGACCAAGTTGTCATTGCGGCATACAAACAGGCTTACCAGCATGATCAAAGAGGTGTGTACGGTTCTTTGGTCAAGAGACCACCAAAAACTTTGGAAGAACTATATGATCGAGTAGAAGAGTAAGCCCGAGTGGATGATGATTCTAAAGCTCGAGAAGAAGTTCACAAATCATCCAATCATCCAAACGATGGGAAAAAAGAAAAATCCAAGAACCGTTCGAACGAACAGCATAATGATCGCGATGATGTTCGAGAGAAAAATCAAGGTTAACGTACGGAAATTGGGTATCAGAAATTTCACGATATGAAGCTGACCCCGCTGAACATAAGTCTTATAGAGATGTACGAAAAAATACACAAGGATTTGAGCCCCCCCACGTCCTTTGGCAGCAGAAACACGAGATAAACGTGATAGGAGCAAATCTTTGCAAGTTCCATAAAGACCATGGTCACAAACTAAGAACTTCCGCTCTTTACGATCGAGATTCGGCGAATGATCGACGCTCCGGGAAGCTGCAACAAAGATGCGTGAAAAGGACTTTGGAAAACGTCCCGGACAGTTTGGCACGACCAACGTGATTAACGCACGTGTGATTAACGTCAGCCACGCGAGGATCCATTCAATAACCAGGCGGGCATCAGAAGACGAAACCAGGAGGAAGTTCAGGCAGTTGAGAGAATGGTATTTGACAAATCACATCGATTTTGTCAGCGGTAATGGAGCAAAAACTCGGGAGCTTGGGTGCACAAAGATCGAGTTCTCTAATACATACATGATAGGTGTATATGCTCCCCACAATGATGCTATCGTTATAATTGCTTGGATTGGAATGTTTCGTGTACACCGGATTCTAGTTGATACAGGAAGCTCAGTGAGCGTGCTGTTTTCAGGAGCTTACTCCTCTATGAATCTCCCACACGACTTGATCGAGGAAGATGAAAATCCAATTATCGGTTTCAGTGGTGAAGTTACAAAGGCGATTGGAAAAGTGAAGATACCTATAACAGTGGCTGACAAGCCTTCTTGGGAACTTTCTTGTTGCTGGATTGCCGAGCACCCTACAATAAGATTGTAGGACGAGATTGGCTGCATGAGATCGGTGCAGTCACATCATCTCATCATCAATGCTTGAAGTTTATTACCCAAGAAGGAGTCGTGAAAGTGAGAGGTGACCAGATGGCCGCCCACAAGTGTCACGAGAGTGCAATGGATGAGTACAAGAAGTTAGAAGTTAGCGGAAATCAGATCATGCGAGTCGAGCAAAAATATCAGTTACAGAATCCTCTCTCTCCAGAATCATATAGGGGAGAGGACGCAGATGAACCCCCAACGGTCGAGAAACTGATCGAGGTCCAGATTGGAGATGAGGAGCACAAAACAACGTTCGTAGGGGCATATTTGCTAGCACATGAACGTGATGGTTTGATTACGTTGCTAAGGGCAAACACCAATGTTTTCGCATGGAGTTTTGCTGAGATGCCAGGGATAGATCCGAATGTAGCCTGCCACAGGCTAAATATCGATGAGAATTTCCATCATGTTCGACAGAAAATCAGAAATATGGCGCAAAGCAAAAAAGATGGAGTTACTGAAGAGGTCGAAAAGTTGTTGGAAGCAGGATTTATTCGACCAGTACAATATCCTCGCTGGGTGTCGAATGTGGTACCCGTTCCAAAGAAGAATGGTAAAATTCGTGTCTGTATTGATTTCACCGATTTGAATAAAGCATGTCTGAGTGATCCGTACCCGCTGCCAATGATAAGATATTTGGTGGATAAAACCACAGGGTATGGGAGACTGTCATTCGTGGACGGTTTTTCTGGGTATAACCAAATACCTTTGTTCGAGGACAATCAAGAGCATACTGCATTCGTGACTAATAGAGGAGTTTACTGCTATACTGTTATGCCGTTCGGGCTAAAGAACGCATGGGCAACCTACCAACACTTGGTAGACCATATGTTCAAGGATCTGATTGGGAAGTCGATGGAAGTATACATCGATGATATGGTAGTGAAATCTCAGCAAAAGGAATCGCATTTTCTTGATCTACAGAAGACGTTCGATATCTTAAGGCAATATCTTATGAAGCTCAATCCAGCATAATGTTTATTTGGGCTGTCATCGGGAAAGTTCCTTGGATACTTAATGACACACAGAGGAATCGAGGCAAATCTGGATCAAATCAGAGCCATCATAGAAATGCCATCCCCAAGAACGAAGAAGGAGGTCCAGATGCTAGCAGGAAGATTAGCGGCCTTAAACCGTTTCATTTCATGCTCGTCGGATCAATTCAAGCCATTCTTTGACGTTTTGAAGAAAACAGTTGAATTTTGGTTGACGGCCGAAAGTGTGAAAGGGATTTTGATGAGATAGCCATTAACCCTGTGTAGAAAAGGGATTTTGATGAGATGAGTGTCAACCCCACTTTTGGTAAGTCCAAAAGGGCTTTTGATGAGATCACATGAGAAACCTTCCCTCTAGGGCTGGGTGAGAAGATGGCAAAGCAAGATTTGTCAACCCCCCCCCCCCCCCCGGTTTTGGTGAGTCCAAAAACTGGACAACCTATTGGAGTTTATCTGACTGCGAAGGAGAACGCTGTCAGTGCAATATTGTTTGTTACGGATCCACATGAGAAACCTTTACTGGCACAAGAAATCCTTGGCGACGGAAAATGGGTTTTGAGAAACGCGGGTACAAGAAAATTGAGAAGATAGCACTTGCACTTTGTTCCCATGCATCTCGCCGCCAAGCCTTATTTCCAAGGAAGGAAGATCGTAGTATACTCGAATACCCGCTGAAGAGAATCTTTAGAACGTCTTTGATGATTCCATGTCGTCTAGCCATCCATATGATCAAATTTTCTGGGGACGTATGAGATCAAGTACGAAACCAGAACTGCAGAAAAAGGACACGCCCTGGCTACGTTGCTAGCAGATTTTCCTGTGGACGATATAGAAACGGTTGCTGAAGAAGAAGAGGAGTTGTTCAAACCCACCGAGCCACTGGATCGATCGGGGGCGAGTCTCACAATGGAGATCGATACACCAGAACCATTATGGACCGTATTTACTGATGGGTCATCAAATGTTGGAGGTGCTGGAGTTGGATGCGTCATCCTTACTCCCGAAGGTTCTAGGATCGAAAAAGCGACAAGGATGGGTTTCCAAGCATCGAACAATGAAGATGAATATGAAGCTGCAATTATCGGTTTAAAAGTCACAAGCGCTTAGATGCGAAGAGAGTGAAGCTAGTGACCGATGCCATGCTAGTAGTTAACCAATTTCTGGGACCTACAGAGCAAAGGAAGAAAGAATGGACCTGTATTTGGATCATATGAGAGAGCTGGCAAATGAGTTCGACCGATTCTATATTGGGCAGTGACCACGATTGGAGAACAGGCTCGCAGATGCTTTAGCATATCTTTCTTCCGCAATTGAAACTAATACCGCCTGTTTCGTTGTAGTAGATTTCCAAGAGTTACCTAGCATCTCCGACAACCACTTCGTTCTGGCTCTCGAACACGCTAGTGGGGGCGAGAGGGCAGCTACATCATTACAGGGGGATACTGAGAACATCGACAGCAATATGGATGTTGACAGTCCGGGACGATAATTCGTGCAATCATGTTGAAAACATTACAGATCAAGCGTCAACCATACATCCAAAGACTGCGACAACCGCGAACTCCCCGAACATGAGAAACTGGATGCAAAGGTGAAAAAGAATTCATGGAGATACTCAATGATCGAAGGGGTGTTATACTGCAAACCTGTAGCTTTGGAGCTATTTTTGCGATGCGTATCAGCCGAGGAATGACAAATAATACTGGCAGAGGCTCATGAGGGAATTTGTGGCAGCCATTCTGGAGGGCGCAGTCTCGCGCACATGATACTTACCCAGGGGTATTTTTGGCCGTACATGCAGAAAGACGCTAAAGAATATGCGCAAAAATGTGTGCCATGCCAAGAACACGCTCCAATTACGAAAAGGCCCGCCAACGAATTTCATCCAGTTTTTAGTCCCTGGTCGTTCTCTATGTGGGGATTGGACATCGTCGGGACGCTCCCCAAAGCTCCTGGAGGCGTCAGATTCGTACTAGTCGCTACCGATTATTTCACCAAGTGGGTCAAAACAGTGGCACTGGTACACGTCACCGACATGATGTGAAAAGGTTCATATAGGAGAATATCGTCTAGGGTTCGGTATCCCAGCGCGATAATATCGCACAATGGGAAGCGATTCGATTCAGAGTAATCAAAGACTTTTGCAAGGGCCTGAATATTCACTACAATTTCGTCTCCTTACTATGCTCAAAGAAATGGGCAGGAAGAAGCAACCAACCACGTTATTATGGACAACCTCAAGAAACGGCTGGAGAAGGAGAAGGGAAAATGGACTGAAGAATTCCCTGGAGTCTTATGGTCCTAACGAACAACCCCGAAAAGATCCACCGGATTTTCTCCATTTACATTGGCGTATGAGACAGAGGAAGTCATATCCATCGAGGTACAACTCAAGACTACCAAAAATCGTGCTGTCAAATCTGGAAAAAACGACAGCATACTGGCTTTGGATAACGAGTTGCTGGAAGAACAAAGAGAAACAGCCTTGCAACAGTTGGTCCGATACCAAACAGTGCAATCAAGCCGAGATATGATCGCAAAGTCAGAGAACTGGCCGTTCAAACCAGGGGAATATGTCTTGAAGAAAACCCGAGCAGCCACAATGGAACCGAATTGTGGGGAGCTCAGAGCGAACTGGGAAGGCCCATACATAGTGGATAGACCAGCATCTCGTGGATCCTACTACTTAAGGAATCTCGACGGAACGGTGATTCGAAGCCATGGAAGCCGTGGAATTCATTCCACTTGAAAAAGTTTTATCATTAGAAGTAGATTCAAATCCTGCTGTGCTGCAATCTTTTTCCTTTTTGGATGTTTGTCCCATTGGGTTTTCCACTCAAAGGTTTTAATGAGGCAACTGTGGTCGAAGCAGTAGGTATTTATCTTGTTATTTCAATTCAACATTATTTTGGTATTCCATACTTTATCAATATTGTTCATGTTAATTATAAGCTATTGCATGGATGATCGAATCCAATGCAAAATCGACCTAAATGACAAAAAAAGTACGGTTCAAGTCTACCACAAGAACATCTCTCAAAACCTCGTAGATAGGGTGAGTGCACAATTCGAGAATTTTTACCCTATCTCAATTTTATCCCCATCGTACGGGCAAAGAACAAATATGGCGAACATTTTCATCTGTCCAGACACGTGAAAATGTACACATCCCAAACTATGCGCGCATCTTGAATAGCAGAATTGGCCCCCTGCGCGAATTCAAGATAGCAGAAAAACTCAACTTTTCATTCCATGCGCGAGCAAAATGCGGCGAGGAGGTGCACCCTGCGCGAGCATTGAGCAAAGATGACACAAAACATGTTGGGGGCGAGTTATATGTCACCTCAACCATTTGGGGGCAAGATATGTAACACTCCAGCGCAATCAACACATCCCTGGGAACGAGTTGCGTAACCCTCCGAACAACATGCTCGGGGGCGAGTTATGTAACACTCCGGAAAAATACAAAATCAGAGGGGAACCCGAACTTCTTAACCCATAACAGGTTATGGATTAAGAGGGGGCGATGTTTGTACCCCTAATATTCTACACAAATAAATGGGCTAACCTAGGCCTCCAAAGCTCCTACTAGTGGCAAAGGAGGGTTCATTGGGCCTAAGGTGCTTCCCTTGTTTACCCAAGAATGGCTAACTAGGCCTAACAAATACCTCGCAAAGAATCCCATGTGCATAGGTTCAAATCAAGCAACTAGGAGCCCCATCACATGTGCCACATCATCACTAGGCTCGAGCAACCGGCGACCGCCACATCAGCCGCATGACACGTCATCAAAGTGCCATGTCACCAGGTGTGATGATGTGGCAGGTGTCACGTCAGCAGGAATGATGGCGTGGCATCTGCCACGCCAGCAAGAAAGTCGACACGTCAACCTGACGTGGCAGGTGACACATCAACAGATATGCTGACGTGTCAGTAGCCACGTCAACACCTTCCTAAGACGATCGGCTTAATTAACACCGGATATTCCTAACGACGTCAGCATATTCTTAACGACTTCAGCATATTTCTAACGGCGTCAGCATATTCCTAACGGGGTCAACATATTCCTAACGGCGTCGGCATCTAGTTAACGGCGAGAAAACTACGGCAGGTTACTGCTGGCGTCGTATCCCGGTGGCCAATGCCGGCGGCCCAAGCCGACACCCAAAGCGGGCGGCCCAAGCGAGCGGCAATCGGCGGCGATTAATCGTGTTTTAATCGGAGAGTAATTGGCGATCGGCGGCGATTAATCGACAATTAATCGGCAGCGTGAAAAGTTTCGGTGTATGTCGATGCAACTAAATCATTGTCCCGATTCGGTGTGGCACGACGCAGCTTAATTCCTCGGCCCTTGGATGATTACACCCACTTCTCTTACACCTTTGGTTATCCACACCCCATTGTAATTCCTTAACCATAATAAAGGTTTCTGGAATATTCTGGGAGCCATGCAGGGGATCAATTCCAGAGCCATGCAACCATGCAGTCATGCAGGAGAATAATGGCAGGGAGGCATGCAGGGCCAGTTACTACCAGAGGCATGCAAGGGCCAGTTATAACAGCTGGCATGCAGGACCATTTATTGCAATTCATGCCTTCATCTAGAACGGAAATTGATAACCTATAAATGGATAGTTTGACAACCAAAAAGGGAAGCAATCTTCCATACCAAAAACTCATGTGAAAAATCCAATACTGACTTTAGCATCGGAGGGTTTTTTGCAGGTACCCCCTTCTCCATAATTCAATTGAATATCGAGGCCACGGATCGATTATCAGCAAAATCATCATACAAATTTCTGTGTTTGGGGTAGAAGTAATTTTACCTTACAAACACTAACCAAACAAATTATGGATTTTATCAGCCACAACCTGAAGATGAAGCTATGGGTACTCAGGTATGGCTCATATTTAGTTAATGTAGCTTTAATTGTGCAAAAATTTGGCCAAACACAAAATTTCTGGAAAAAATTCGGTTAGGTCAACCTAGTTCGGTTACCAGATTTAGCTGGCGAGGTAACCGAACCGTTCTAATGTGTAGTTCGGTTACTAAATTTAGCAGACGGGTAACCGAACTACATGTTAATGGTGGTTTTTATAGTTCGGTTATGTTTTCCGAACATGTAACCGAACTATTTTTATAGAGTTTACAGTGCATTGTTCGGTTGAGTCGATATCATCACTTTTGTTACCGAACTATATGTTCGGTAATGTCACAGAAAATATAAATACAGCGTTTCTAACCGAACCTTCAAGTTCGGTTTAGTCGATTTTTTCAGTTTCATTGCCGAACTTATACATAGAAAATTTAAAGATCGAGTTTGGTAAGGCCCCAATTTATTTATGGGAACTACATAACCGAACTGTGTGTTCGGTAGGGTCGATAAAAAATTTACATTACCGAACTTGTAAGAAATTTTTTTATCGTATTGACGTTGTGCTATTACTTGTAGGTTCCATGTGATCCAATAGAACCAATGGAAAACCAACCTTCCCCAGTTGGTATTTTGTACGATGACACATCCCATCACTATATGAATGACTTGGTGTTCAAAAATCCTGAAGATGCAAAGAGTTGGGCTAGACAACATGCACAAAAAGATATGTGCGTATTAGTATTGAATGGGAGAGAAAGCAAAACTCGCTTTGAAATGGTTTGTGAGAGAAGCGGTGATCCCCATAAATGCCACAAGACGAAGGGTTATTTCTATAAAGGAAAGACAAATATGAAGAACAAAACTTTCTCAAAGAAGATTCATTGCCCATTCAAGCTTGCATTTAATTTGAACGAAGATTTGGGTGGATGGGTTCTCTATAGGGTTATTCAAGGTTGTCATAATCATCCTCGTCCGGAGCATCTTGAAGGACATTTCATGGCGGCAAAGCTAACTCCTAAAGAGATGGACAAGGTAGCTAAAATGAGGACAATGGGTATTTCACTGGTTGAAAAACAATATGAAGCAAATTACGCTAAATGGGTTGCTTTCAACGGTGAATGGGAATCATTGTGTTGGTCTCTTACCGAGGAAGAGTATCATCTAAATCTTGCGGAGTTCATCGCCCATTGGGATACTCCCGATTACCCCGGTGTTGTGTCGTATGTTCTTCTCCAATGGTTGGAACCATACAAAGAGAGGTTTTTTAATGCTTATACTAACCAATATAAACACTTGGGAAATCAAGCGACAAGTTTAGTAGAGTAGGCTCACCATCGATTGAAGAAGAATCTCTTTGGATGTATTGATAATTTCGTAACCGTGTGGAATGCTATGGAAAATTACTTTAAGCGCGACATTGATAGAATTAAAGAGAAGTTCCAAAAAGGCCGTATATTCAAAATGAACAGAAAATATGCCGACAACCCATTGTTCAAGGGAATCCATTACAACATATCTCGGCAATGTATGAAGTTGTTGATTATAGAGGTCGAGTTGATTGAGAAGTGGGAAACCAAGCCGGATGAGGTGTGTGCATGTAACATGAATAAGTCTATGGGACTACCTTGTCGCCATATGATAATCAACTACGAGCATGGCGTAATCCTTGTAAGCGAAATTGATCCATTTTGGAAGCATCTAAGTTTCATCCCTCCTCCAAAGGGAGAAGAAGTCGGGGAAGAGTTTGGTGACAACGAAATGGGTAGAACCATACTAGAGATGTATCGTGGCATGAACAAGCTCCAAAAACAAATCTTTTGGGATGACATGAGGAAAATCATATATCCACAAACTTCGGAGAATGTTTATGAACCGTCAAAAGGAAAAAGCAAAGGTAGACCAAGCAAAAAAGAAACTAAAAAATAACTAAGAGAATATGCAAAGGTGTTACGTAAGAAGAAAAGTGAGCAAACCGCAAATACTAGAGATCCTTGTGGCCATGAGTATACCCAGGCAATGTACTTGGAGAAGACCAAGAAACGGGGTAGGAGTATTGAGGAGAAAGGCGAAACAAGTGAGGGAGATTTGAAGAAAAAAAGTCTGATGTATACATCACAACCAATCCAAACATCTTCCGTCGACGTGAAGCTTAAGTCTCCAATGTGCCCCATCAAACCATCTTCCCTAGACGTGAAGGTTGAGGCTCCAAATAAAGACAATATGTTATTTCCACCGACGACGTTCCTCTGGATGGTAATTGTGGTTTTCATGTTGTGAATCAACAACTTGGGCCTTTCATCGAAGGTGCGAAGCGAAATAATGGGTGTGCAATCATTCATATAAGGCAAAGGATGTTTTCCAAACTAAAGGAGAATCCGGCCTTTTACAAGACAATGTTGTGTGATGGGGAAGGTAGTCTCAATGAGCAATTTGTTAGGTATTGGAGCAGAATTTCTCATGAATTTTCCCCCAATAACTTTGACTCATAATACCTTTCATTCTTCGTTCTTCACCCCTCTTTGGATAGTATAATATGTAGTTTCTGCAAAGACAAAGATCTTCATTTAGAGTAAATTTAGGACTAGTAGCTGCCATTTTTTGAAAATTTTGTAACAAAAATGTTAACTATGAGACACATATATATACCTTGATTAGAAGTGTCTTACAAAGCCTGCCCATTTATTATTTCTCTTTATTTATCGCATTTGCTTATGTTATTAAATCCATTGAAAAAATCATTAGGAATTTCCTTTGGATAAGTCCTTGGAAGTTAAAATATATCATTGGGTTAGTTGGAAGAATGTCTGCAAACCCCTAAATATTGGAGGTCTAGGAATTAGAAATCTCAAGGTTATAAACAGATCTCTTCTTCAAAAATGGTGGTGAAGACTAGGAAGAGAACATGATGCTTTATGGGACAGAGTTGTAAGAGATAAATATGAAATTTCTGATCTTTGGTGGAGGACCAAAGAACCTAAAGCTGCGCATGGGGTAAGTATTTGGAGAAACATATATTCTACTTCTTCGGATTTCTTTAATTTGTGCCAATTCAAAATTGGGAAAGGCGACAAGATTAGATTATGGGAAGATAGGTGGCACATAAATGGATCACTAGCTGAACAATTTCCTAGACTTTACCATCTCACGTCTAACAAGCAAAATTCATGATTCTCAATCTTCTCTTGATGGCTTGTAATGGAACTTTGGGTATTAGACACAGAAGAAGACTTTATGATTATGAAATTGAAGAGTTAACTAGGTTAATTCTTATGTTAGAGGCTATCACTTTGGATCCTATTGCGGAAGACCAACTTATTTGGCTGGGAGATAAAAGGGGTTAATTTTCGGTCAAAGCTGGTTGGAAATGATTTTGGGGTTAATGGATAATGGGTTTTGAAAATGGGCTCACAAACACTCAATTGTGGTTTATGGGAAACAAAATTTTATTGCTCTCAAACTTGTCGTACACAGACCTTACTTATCTTACAAAGACTCACTTAGTCACTTGATTTTTCTCACTCTTTCTCACCTTACCACTCAGATTTCTTTTCACTCGATTACACCTCAAATGCTACCACACCATCCCCTTTTATAGGGTAGCTTCACCGACCTAGGAAGACTCTAGACACCTCTACACAAATATCTCCAAGTACCGACTTTGACTACACTAGAATACTCTAGAGTATATTTGTACAAACTGAGTTCCTAGGTTGTTCTAGACTAATCTATATTATCTACTTTCTTTTCACGTTCAGAACTCTCTAGACATAGTTATCTAGCAAATTCGAGACCACCAGCTTAGCTAGCTTAATGCTAGATTTATTTAGACTCTTCTAGGCTAATAAAAAATCAAGTTTACATTTTTAACAAAGCTACCTATGTGAAGACTCTTCTAGGCTAATAAAAAATCAAGTTTACATTTTTAACAAAGCTACCTATGTGAAGACTATTAATGCTGACAGTTTGGCTTCTTTTCCAAAAGCAAAAGTTTGGTCCAATAATTGGCCTCAGAAGGTCAGTTTCTTCATTTGGAAGGCATGCCTTGGTCGTCTTCCAACTATGGACAATTTGTATAAACGAAACTGTGCAACTGATCAATCTATTCTTTGCAAGTTGTGTAACAGTTCTATGGAATCGGCATACCATATCTTCATTCACTGTCCGGTGGTCCGTAAAATTTGGGATTATTTCTTAAATTGCGTTAATAGTGTTATCAATCTTCCTGACAGAGTTCAAGGGTTGTTTAGCAGTTGGAAAAGTTTGCATCTCTCTGACAGAGGCAAGCACCTTTGGAGAAGGCTTCCCGCGGCTATTTTATGGAGTATTTGGAAGGCAAGAAATGATTTGGTTTTTTCCAATAAACTCTTTAGGGAGCAAGATGTGATCAGAGACATTAAGATTGATTCTTTTCATTTGGCCAAAGGAAAGTTCTGTTTCGATGGAGTCGACACTTCTACTATATTCTCAAACTGGCAACATTTTTTCTATTGTAACTCAGTATTGTAATTTTCCATTCTTTTTTTGGGTTTGCAGGCCCTTCTTTTTGGGTTTTCTTAGTCTCTGACCTTGGGGTTTTTTGTTTCTTGTATTCTTTTTCCTCCTCTCAATAAATTTCTTTCCTTACCGAGCAAAAAATAAAATAAAATAGATATTTCTTTCCTTACCGAGCAGAAAGTAAAATAAAATAGAATTATAGATATTACCGTAAATATTCAGACTCGGACCGAGTAGTAACTGACGTGCATGGGCGCTGACAACAACACCTGGCCGAATGTCAAATGGCATTTAGCCTAGGGCTCTATGACAGTAGTATCTAAGATTTTAAGTTCTCACCTTCTTTTGGAGATGCTCTTGGGAACAATGTCAAAGTATCAATGCCTTACGGATGAACTAAAGTTCAAGAACAGTTCCGATTTTGACATATCGCCTCAGCAATTAATGCACTCAATGGAGAGAGATCGCTGAGAGCAACCACAGCGGGCGAGTAAACCTATTTATTTGGTAAAAAAGCGAGACGTAGTGGGACGGATTATCGACTAAAACCCAGACCATAACCAAATCTTGGACTATATTTGGTCTGGGACCAAAGGCTAAACAAATATAGTCGAGCGGTCGTATAGTCCACGCCCCACCACCAGGCGGGTATATAATCTACGCCCCACACCAGGCGTACATAAAGTCTACGCCCCACACCAGGCGTGCTATATATATCCGCCCCATTTTTTTTCCTTTAGTATGGGGCGGGGTTTATACCTCCACCCCATTCATAGTTTTTAAAACTCTTTATATGGGGCGAGCTTTATACTTTCGCCCCATATTTTTTTTTTTTAATTTTTTTTTTGGAATCTCCCCGATCGGGCGAATGTATATTCCACACCGCACACCAGGCAAACGTATAGTGTACGCTCCACCAAATTTAGTCTTCCACACGTAACGTCACACACCAGACTAAACCCAAATTTTGATCTTTTTTTCCCTTTTTGGTCTTTAATTATACTCGCACCACTGCAGTTGCTCTGAAGATTTCAAACCATATAAATTATAATATATAGATAGGTATCCGTAGACAGTTTTCCAGTAACTTCTTTAGAAAATCTCATGTTTTACATTTTCCTCTCTCTCCACAATCGACATCAGTTGTCATGCCTTTTAATCTCTTGCTTTCCTTTCAAAGTTCTTATTATAGTTTTGTTGCAATAAGTTCATGGATATTTCTCAACTCCGTCCTATATGTTCTCAAGTTGGGAGTACAATGGTATAGGGTCGTCTCGTTCTTCTTATTCAGGTACTTCATGAAATTACATGATGTATGTACTTCATTGCAATCTCATTCTCCATCAGATTCCACGAATGATATTCCGGTATTCCTAGAAACAAAAACTCTTTTGTCTCAAGGACATATTTATAGTTTGGCATTTATTCATGCTAATCTTTTATTGATCTGATCACTGTGATCATGGACAAGTCACATCTCTAGAATCCATGCAGTTGTGCCGCATGGAAAGGAAATGAGCTTGTTAAATTACACAGTAGAATAGAGAATTTAGATTACACAAAAGTAGCTCCTGGTTGGAAATATTGTTTATTTTAAAACCCTTTAAAGAATCATTCAAAGATAACTATTTGATTGTACGTAGTGTGCATAAATATTACATATTAAATACGAACACTATCCAAGCATGATTTTCCATGAAGTTGGTTGCTCTGTTGAAGCTCGAGGTATTCCCTATATTTCATTCCATGATATAATGGCGGATGTTTCTCGCAATCGATCAATTTTGGTGCCGGAGCAACTACAGCGTCCAAACATGGTCCGTTTGCAGTTACTAGAGATACTCTTGTAGCCTTAGTGTTGACTACTGCTCGATGTAAAATGCTCTTATATTTCCCATTGCTCAGTATCTAAAAATCAAGAAATTACTGACTTAGAGAGTTCATATTGAACAACGTATCAAAACATAGAACGTAAGGTCAAAATTTAAATCCCAGATCGGCACAAAAACAGAAACTGTGGTTACCTCCATGTGGTCACCTATGTTAACCATAAAAGAGTTTGGTAAAGCATTTGCAGCGATCCATTTGTTTTTGTGCTTGATTTGTAACCCACCAATCTCGTTTTGAGTAAGTAGTGTGAGAAGTCCATGATCAGAATGTGGAGGCATACCCAATGCGAGTTCTGGCTGTGGGCAAGGAGGATAAAGATTTGCAACCAAGATTTGTAAACCAGATTTGGTTTCTAATGACTTCTCAATGTAATCTTCTTCAAGCCCTAAACTCAAAGATACGGCTTTAAGCAATTCCTTCACTATTTCTCTTGTTCTTGTGCAATATTCGTATGCAACCTCTCTGAATAAACCGATAGAAGGTTTCGAACATGTCATTACACAATTTTAAGGTTCATTTTACCCCATGCAATCACAAATATGGTTCTCAAGTCGGTCTAAAGGATAAATAATGAACTGGTAAAGTTTGTATTTAAGGGTTCTCCTATTGGTATTAGCAAGTTGCTAGTATACCAATTGATCAGTCCAATATTGTGTTCATGTTAGAAACATAACTTTCGGAATTGGTGAGTACTTTGGAATGGAAGTCATAATCTACCAAATAAATATAGCTTGGAAGTCCTACGTTGAAATATGCATAGGAGAGTGAAATCTAGGGCTTTCACGTATAGTTATTGGGTGATATTACCAGTGGCCTGAGTGCTAGCACCAAATTCTTTACAGATCAAAATAAAATAAAATAAAAAGAATCTTACCTAAATTTTGTTGAAGCCAAAAATATGTTAGTTTACCTGAAACCATTTGGTTTGAGTGGAGCATTAAAATCTGGATGAACAAAAACCTTGAGATAATCTCTCCAATACAAAACTTGGTCAACGGCAGCATTAAAACTGGTTCCACATCTAATCGGACTCAAAACATGTTTCTCAGCGTAATCCGATTTCTCAGCTGGACTTAAATCAAAGAAACTCAGGCATAAGTTCAGCATTTCATTTATTAGACCCTCAGGTACACCATGATTAATCACCTGCTCAACAAAAACTTAATCAAGTCATCAATATGAAGTTAAACTTACGTGTCCTAAATTATTTGTTTAATAATTACCGTAAAGAATCCCCATTCCAGACATGCAACTCGAAGATTTTCAATGGTTTTTGACCGTTCTTCTTGAGAGCCGGAAGTGAGAAGGTAGTAATCGATCACGGGAACTTGTTGTTCTGCTTCTTCTTCTTCTTCTGCGAAGTTGAGATCTTCAGGATTTCCGGGAATTACGTACTTTGGCGGTATTGCTTTAAGGAAACTTGATTCAATCAAGTCCTTAACAGTAGTAGCCATAATCTAAAAAGTGATGATAAACCCCAAGTGATCAGTGGTGCACTAAGAGAGAAAGAGTGAGTGTCCTAAACTCATACGGCACTAAATAAGGTTGATCAATGTAGTGGATGACCTCTCACCAAATAATCTTTGCATGATTCTTGATTTTGTCGGCTCTTAAAAGCCACACCTACTACGAGTTATTGGCACCAATAATTTATTTGTTTTTTATAGTATGGCCGGCGTGGCGTCACCATATTCCTTTGCACCGGTGTTTCACCTTTTTACTGGTGTTTCAAAATCAGAGCGCCACATGGCAAACATATTTAAAGTTGAGAGGTTTTCCATAAGGACCGAAAATGCTATATGACCACCGCCTCCTCCCCACTTCTTTTCACCCCTACGTGTCGTGTAGCCATTGGTGGACTTTAATAATAATGGGACCCACTGTTTTTCAATGGGCACCAAAATAGGTGAAATCTAGGGTGTGGATGAAACCACCTAACGGGAAAGGAAGGGGTGGAAACGGCGGGTGGAAGTGTAGCGCGTTTATGGAGTTCGGATTTAAACTTCACGAAGTGACATCTTTACAATGCGAACTCGTAGCAAAAGATGCATCTTTTGAAGAAAAAAATGGCGCCCCTTGTGAATGGCTACGTCTCTTAAGTTAAAATCAAGCAGTTCTTTTGAGTATATATTCTATAGTCTATACACATTCGAAGTTTAAACCATAGTCGTGCCGTGAGAGAGAATATGGCAGTACCACTTATCCTCACAAAAAGGTCCAGATTGGATTTTATCGAATTATATAGATTTAATCATCAAGGGTATGAAGAACTTTATCTTCGCTCAGCAAGCTTTATAAAATCTTTGCCGTCAACAACAATATGGGACCGGTATTAGGGGGTGGCTTACCTGTGTTGAAGCCCACCCCAAAATTTCGAAAAAGTCAAGTTTTGTCCATGTTATTTTTAACATTTGTGAAATTTAGCCGGTATAATTTTTAGTTAGCCCATTAGGAAGATACGATTCCATGCAGACGTAATTCAAAGAGATTGAATTACTATAGCATTCGTATTAGTTTTACAAATTCATATTAGGGAGTGTTAAAGTTCACCAAACTACTAGGTTTGTGCAAAGTGAGCATCATATTTTACTATAGCATTCGTCACATTGCTTTCGAACCGGCAGTATCTACAAAGTATTCAAATTATCGAATACTCTACCCGAACATGTAGTATCTACAAAGTATTGTAATTGTATTGCTTTCAAAAAAATATTAGACAAGCTTCGCTTTTTACCTAACACTTCTCTATTTGTTTCAGTACTTAATAGTGATTTTGTCTAATTAGTACATAAATGCTAAATGAGTGTAGTTTCTTTGGCGTGTGAAGTCGTAATTGTTCAGATATGTAGTTCTAGCATGCACCTGAACAAGGGAAGATTTGTCGATTGCTAATTGCTTAGTATCACTCCCAAAGACAAGGGAAGATTAAGAAAGAGGGTCACCGATGCCTTTCAGGGTTAAAAAGAAGCTAACCAGAAATTGCATCTATAGAATTTCTTATACTTTTGGTTCTACCAATCAAATAACCCTTTCATCCCTTAGACCTCAAGTCTATACATGGTTCCTATATTAATTAACTAGCAAAGCTAGGGGTGTGAAGAGTAACATAACAACTCCTACTTCGAATAAATTCAAAGTCGAAGCATATTCCGGTATACCTAGCTAAGGTCTATAACATCTGCACGTAATTAAAATCAGTGTTGTTGTAATACTCTTGTTTACGCCAAAGTTTCTGTCACTGGGTTTAATTTGAACATCCAAATCTATGGCCAATGAGATTTAGGTTGAAAGCATAATATATGCTTGATGTTTGTCTGCATGATTTTTCCACGCCAAGCGCATCCAAAGTATAAGGTTTGTTGTCAGCCGCAAAATAAAACATAATGTTGATTAAATCTACTTTGATTCTTTTGTCTCTTCTATTTCTGCCTCAAAAAGCATCGCAACATTGTTACAAATTAATCCAACCAAAGTACCATGTTAAATTTGTTCATGGTTTAAGTCTCATTAAAAGGTTTTTATGGTCGGTACGGTAGTGGTAGACAATGGTGGTTTATCTTTAGGTGTGAGATCCGTACACAGTGCAGTGTGCCTCTTCTTTCGTTAGGTGAAAAAATAAGCTCCAAGTTGATTCCGGTCAAAGTTGACTAGTCAAAGAGAATTTTAGGCGGTCAACAAGAGGAGGAATATTGGTGCAAGTACCCTACAAGAGGAGGTCCTCGGGGAAACTTCAAGCTTTTCTTCTTGGTTGGTTTCACAACTACGAACAATGAGACGAGTAAAGCAACTAGAAACGAGTAATATGAGTCCATGAGCACAGAAAGCTCCATAACCGAACAAGGATGAATAACCTTGCAACTAGAGACGAGTAATACGAGTCCATGAGCACAAAAAGCTCCATAACCGAACAAGGATGAACAACCTTTTCTCGATTATTTTTTTTGAACCAGCAGCATCACCATCATGTAAGGTTTCTACTCAAAAATTACTCAATTTTTTCATTGTTTCCCCGCGCCCGCGCAATACAAGATCCACATACGGCCAAAATTTATAGCGAACTTATGGAGCAGCACAATACAAATTTGCAATAACTTTGTAACATACAAAACAAACAATGTTATATCAAATCGTGAAAGAACCATTACGCCAGAATGTTCACGCGCTTTTCTTGTTCTGGAGTCTGGACTCACGACAGCTTCATGTCCAAAGAGTCGTACAATTATATAGTAACTAAATTCAGAACAAATGATCATTAGTAATTAAGTTTATATAAAATAAATATTGCATCAAAAATGTCGAGAATACATAAAATTTTGAGATGAAGTTTATATAAAATAAATATTGCATCAAAAATGTCGAGAATACATAAAATTTTGAGATGAAATCCGATAAAGTAAAGTAGTGATATATTTAAGGTTATGTTAGCATTGAGATGTTGGTGCAAACCACGTGTTAATCCAAATTTAAGAAAAAGTGTTGGCCGGCTCAATCTATGATCGAAGAATAAGTAGGATGGAATATGAATGTTTTCCATTATTATATAACCTAAATTAAAAAAAAAAAAATCGAGCAATGTTCTTTATTCGACACACTTAACCTAATATTTAAATATTAAAAAAGAAATATCCTTTCTGTTATTACATGGTAAAGACAAAAGAGGTAAGAGTAAGGCTTCTCATTTAACCTAAGATTTATAATTTTGGAAGAAAATATATTTTGTAAGCAGTTTGATCTGATTGTACACTTGATCTACTTTAGCGGCCGATATGTTAAAATATTTAAGACCTAATGTAAAAATCATGTTGATAATAGATAGAAGATTTGAAAGTATGATCCTTTTAGTCATTTAGTTCTACTCAAGTGGAGTTGCGCAAAGTTTGAACAGTACTTGCACAACAGAAATTATACTTGATGTTTAATATTTTATCTCGTAAAGCGTTTTGTGGAAAAGGAAATCAAGAAAGCAAAAGCCTAAAAGGAACGTACAATTTCTCAAATAGCAAATATGCAGTTTACTCGTATGTTAAATGATAGAATAAAGCAAATATTATTTGGTTAGTGGACGACACCAAGATTTGTTGACCAAAGAAAAATTAAAAACGAACAGAGCAAAGAGTTAGTAAGGTCAACTCAATTCAGGTTCATTTTCTTCCGAAGCAACCAAAAATCCAGTTTAGATCTCACTAATAAGTGGCATTTTCTTCAAAAGATCTGATATATGGAATTTACAACAACTCACTTTCCTTGATATCATGTTGTTCACGTATGGAGTCAGAGAGAGCAATGACTATAAATAGTTAAACATTGACTACCAACATGCCATCCGATTTGAAACAAACAGACAAAAGCAAACAAAATTAACAAAATATCATATACCCAAATGTTCAAGCTTCTCTGAAAGTTACGATATTTTCATGTCTAGAAATTCATACAAACACTTGTAACTAAATTTTAAAACAAATCATCAGTGATTAAGTTTGTATATATAGTGTATATCAAATATTATGAATATAATAAAATGAATATTTGGACGAAGACAAAATAAAACAAAAATGTGTTAGTTTTCTGTTAAAGGGGACGCTGAGATATTTTAAGGTAACTTTGAGATGTCGGAGTAAACTAAGTATTAATCTTAATTAAAGAATTCCTTGGCTCTGACATTGAAGAATTGAAAAGCTTATAATGAAGGAATAACTTATAATCATCTGGTTTTGGGTCAAATTAATCATAACAAGATATGACCATTCAGCACCGCTATACGATAGTATGGAACTTTGACAAATTATCACCATGTTTCCTGTTGCCGAATCAAAATAACCAAATGAGAAAAACGAACCTGATAGTATGGAATTTCGAGAAAAAAATTTTACAGTAGATTAATTTGAACATATGCTTAAATAGTTAATATAATAAAGTGAAAGAAATATGCATTTTTTTTTTTTTTATAATCGAAGAAGAAATTTTACTCATGTGTAACCATTTACAAGACAATAATTTGTATTCAATTAATGTATTCAATATTTACTCAGTTGATGCCAATTATAAATAATGTATTCAATTAATAAACCACTACTTCTATAGAGATTTTCACCCAAAAGAGAATTGAGCAACGAATCAATAATCTATGCATTTATTCATGGTTTTGGAGCATTTTTAGTTTCAAATCATCCCAAATTCGTAATACAACCAATACAAGATACAAGAGTATAATTCATAAAGAATGATCGATGTTCAATATTTTACTAGCAGGTTAGACATAGGGATAATTTATGATGATACGTGAGGAGCAGCAATTACTTTGCTTTTTGAGGCGGTACGTTTAGAATTTTCGATTATACAATCTAAACCATTAGGTGCAAAGTTATGATGCAGTACCTTATTCAGCTGCTGCCACAAGGGTATAACTTACTAACAATAGTACCAAATTGGTCGATAAATATTGATTAAAATCATAAGTGAATGTTCATGGTGAATGAAGTTATCCTTTAGCCATTGTACGATTTTAAAACCTATAAGGCCAAGTATATGCTTAAAGGCCCGGATACTTGCCCAAATCAACCGAATATATATATTCTTAGGAAGATTAATGGATATACATTCTCCAGGACATTGAAGATACATCCGGACCGCATATATATACTCGACCGTGAGTTATTGTAGAAACAATTAGGTTACAAGTAATTATACTTTACGTAAACATTTTCATGGAATCAAGTATCTGGTTAACAATATACATTAGAATCATGTATGGATCCAGGATTTTTCTTCGGAAAGGCTAGAATGTCACTAGCCGAATAAAATGGTAAATTTTAAAAATGAACCACGTAGTTAAGGCTAATTCCAATTCAAAAATGCAATAAATGGTCTGAATGGATTGATATAACTAGGATAAAAATAAAACTTCACCGATTTTACATAATAAATTGATATTGGGCCATAAATTAGCGTCTTTGGCACAGAATTTGTGTTAATTTCACTATGCTGACATGAATGAAGTTTATAATATCATCTCACTAAATTCCAAAGGGAGTCTTAACCAAGTGTATACAAAACCACAATGAAAAATGAAATAGACCTACAAGAGAATTGGATCAAAGCATAGAAAGACTTGGATCAATGTGAACCATAACAAAAAGAGAGTTTTATACTAAAGGGTGATTAATTTAAGTTGGAAAGGAGCTCTAAGAAAATACACTCTAATGCTAAATCAAACAAAAACCGAACCTAGTTGTATTAATTTATCCCAAATAACCACCTAGATTTGTAGTTATCTTTATAAACAACAACATGAATTTGTATTTATCCTTTAATATTTGTATCTATCCTTAAAGATCCATGTCAGTCTTCCCTAGATTTATTTTTATCTTAAAATATCCTTGTATATCTTCCCTAGATTTGAGTCTATCTTGAAAATCTTTTTTATATCTTCTCAAGATTTGTGTCGATATTGGAAGATTTAAGTCTATCTAGGAAGATCTATGTCTATCTTCACAAGATTTGTGTCTATCTCCACAATATTTGTATTTATCTTGAAAGATACATATCTATCTTTCAAAATTTATATCTATCTTGGAAGATCCTTGTCTATCTTCACAAGATTTGTGTCTATCTCAACAACATTTGTATTTATCTTGAAATATACATGTCTATCTTTCAAGATTTGTATCTATCTTGGAAGATCCATGTCTATCTTCACAATATGTCTATCTCCATAATATATGTATTTATCTTGAAAGATTCATGTCTATCTTTCAAGATTTGCATCTATCTTGGAAGATTCATATCTATCTCCAAGATTTGTGTCTATCTCAAAATGACTTCCAAAATAAGTCATTTGGGCTTTTATAACAAGCCAGACCGCACTACACCATTTTCCGGATTAGTAATGGTCATGCGCTTTCAAAAGGGACTTGGTAAAGTAGCCGTTGCAAAACGTGGCGTTGCATTTTTTTTGCAGCAGCTCCAAAGTCGTTGCGAACAAAAATTCGCAACGGTTTTCGGTTCGCCTAGGTGTTTTTTTCTCCGGATTTGTAACGGTTTAGACTGTTGCGAATAGGTTTAGCAATTGTTGGCATATGTTGCTATATTTTTGTCGCAACAACTACAAGCAGTTGCGAAACGAAAAATTCGCAAATGCTACGGAGCAGTTGCGAATTTTAGAACCAAAAAAACTTAGAATGGCTAAACATAGCCGGACCCGGTTTTATAGTTCTGGTTCTAAATTTAGCAACAATTTTTAGTCGTTGCTAAACTTTTGCAACAGGATAAAAAGTCAAGTCAACTTGTCGTTGACCTAGTCAAGAGTTCTCTGCAACAATTTCAGGCCAAATCCAGCTGAGAGACACATTGAATGCGCACTGAACAAAGAAGTCCTCTATTACTAATAAAAAAAATCAGATTACTAGTGAATTTTTTTTGTAAACATGTCGTAAGTTTCTAAAGAATGATAAGTACAACCAAAAAAATGTCTTTAAGTTCATATACGACTAATTGTAAAAAATAGGAGGACAAGGACCTTAATCTTAGGGTTGTTCTTTAGCAGACACTGGGTCATACAAAGCACAATCACATGCGCTTTTGATGGAATTCACCCAAGACATTGGTGGTCCGTGACAAAACAAATGTGAGTATAAGGATGTTCATTCCCAAGAATGTTGCACAATATGCAAAGATCATAACCAAAAAATGAACGAAGATAGTAAGCATAGTGTAAATGAAAACTATATACCTAATTGCAGCTACAATTTTGAGCAAAAAGCCAAAAACATTTCAACACCAATGACTTCCTGCGGAAAAAAAAATATACACAAGTTAAGGTATGGCTCTCAAATTCACATTAATGACAAGAAATTGATATACTAATAAAGATGAAGTATCAAAGAAAAAAATATACACAGGTTAAGATTTAGGATGATAGATTCCAAATGTAGTTTGTCTAGATCAGAGCAAATCCTAACCATAGAAGGTAGTGTTGCCATCCACTCAAACTCAAGTCGCACATGTGGAATTCTTGTGTTACCTTGCACACAAGCAAACAAACACATGTAGAATTGTCAGCCACCTGAGACTGTAACGCAGCTCAAAATTTCCGCAGAACTGCTCTCTGCGGTTGCAAATTTATCAGAATCGACTAGCAATTGCTAAATTTTGAGCGATTCATGAATTTTGTTACATGAATTCGTAACGGCTTAAAAGCGATTGCTAATTTTAGTTGCAAATGCCAAAAAATAGTGTAGTGCTTAAGCTTCCAAAATAAGTCAGCTGAGTTTATTTAATAAATCACGTAAGATTTCAAAATAAGCCGTGGGACTCTTTAATAAACCAACTAGGTTTGTTCCATAAACTGTGGTTTCTATACAATAAACCGTGTGGGTTTCCATAATAAACCATATGGGTTTATACCATAAACTGAATGACCTCCTAAAATGAGTCAAATCGATAGGTTGTGTGGTACATGTACCATTTTAATGGGTAAAAACAGCATATCCACTTATTGTTACAGCTATTTTGTGCACTTATAGACTTCTATCTGCAAAAGCAACCAATTCCACAAAAGAATCGACCTAATTGTTATAATTGTATGTCCACTTATGGACCTATTTTTTGAGCAGGACAATCTTAATGAGATAAGAATTATGGAACATATCAGCAACATAACAATAATAATCCGTAACAAAAACAATCCATACAAATTCATCAAAAACTTTTATACCAAAGTGTTCACGCTTTTTCCGAAGTCACGACATCTCATGACAAAAAAAATAATTTGTAATTAAATTTGTATAAATAGTGCATCATAAATGTGAAGGATACATAAAATCAAGGGATGAAGACAAATAAAATAGAAAAATATAGTTTTCTATTGAATGTAACATCAAGATTTTGGAGTAAACTACGAATCAATCTAAATTAAAGAAGCTACGACCCATGTTTTGAACTAGCACAAAGTGAATTGCGCTAAAGTGTACGATTATATGTTCAAAGTATTTAGTGCTCATTAATTATGATAACAATTTTTTTTGAAATCTTAGGAATATGTGATGGTTTTTACAGAGGTTTTTCCTATTTCCCATCTCCTTCGTAAATTCCAAAATCAATTTAATTTCCTATTTCCCATCCCCTTCGTAAAATCAATTTAATTGTCAATTCTGGTTTTTCCTATGTAACACCTGTTAAATTCAAATTGACTCTCACTAAACTGTTACCATTTTTATTTACCTTCTTTTATGCCAATATCTCCTTTTCATCGAACAAAAGAAAAAATAATCAAGTTAGAATCCTATGTTGGCTTTCAAATAATTATTATCTAACTAATATTTTTTTGAAACATTTAATCCTGTGAGTTGGTAAACTAGGTTACTAATTAACCTAATATGTAACCTTTTATAAATCACCGATGTTTGTTCTTCCGTTTTTTTTTTTTTAGTTTCTACGAAAATGGTCGTCCAGTGACGAACAATCATTAATAATTTTAATCGTCTTATTATGGAGGACCATTGATGAACGAATGATGATAGATGGTTAACACTTAATTTTCTAGTTTGTTGGGGACAAATGGTTTTTCCTAATGGGTTTTGTTGTTTTTGATGAGAACTGGCAATGACAGACTGTAGGTGGTTTAAGATTTGTTGGCCAGTATGTATAGGATCTAGGTTTGTTTCTTGAATTTTCTCCATGCTAGATGGTTAACACTGAATTTTCTTAATTATATGGAAGTGATGAAAATTGATACATCGGGGAATACTTAAACCAGTTGAACACAAAAGTTACTAAAATGAAATAGGAAATAAACCAACAAGAGAAGGTTACAAAGTTAAGTATCGGAAAATAACCGTACCATAAGCTCAATGGGAAAAAAGGTACACTAAAAGTACTAATGCAAATTAAACTTCATAGTAGCGGAATTAGAGGGAAATGTAAGGACCCTCAAGCTCGTCAACGTTATTTGACCACTTAAGAGATGATCAAGAGACGAATTAGTCGCTAATGACTCGATTAATTGAATATGAATTTTAATTATAGGAAATGAATCCAAAACTAATTATATGGAAGTTATGAAAATTGATACAATGAGGAAGACTTAAACCAGCTGAACACAAAAGTTACCAAAAGGAAATAGTCCAGCATCCCCCGGGTTTAATATTATTTAGTAGGACGGCATCCCTCCAGTTGTCTATTATTTAGTAGGTTGGCATCCCCCGATTGACTATTATATCTTATATTAAAATTTATTTAGTAGGCCAGCATCCCCCGGTTGGATATTATTACCTTATTTAGTAGGTTGGCATCCCTCAGTTGTATAATATTTAGTATGACGGCATCCCCCTGTTTTGATACTATGTATTATATTAGATAGGGAAAATCAGTCGTGTGCATATATATTATACTTGTTTGTCTAACTTTCTGATCTTGATGGTGATATTCTGAATCATAGTTTGTATGGGAACTCTGTGTGGATGATGTTATTATTACTGATTGGGGTTGTTCTGATGTCGTATTCTCCAACGAGTTTGGCGAGGTTAGGATGACACTTGCTTCATGATGCATGAATTGACGAATGATTAGTTTGTCCTATTGTACATTTCTATTGTTATTCTCTTGGAACTGTGATGCATGTTAGTGATCACTTGAGAGTTATTTGTTTTCTATTGGGCACCCATTTGGAATGATGTGCTCACTCGTTCCCATTTCATTTTCAGTTTTCAGAAGAGATGGTGCACGCGAAGATATCCATTTTTGAAGCTTAGAGTTTTTATCGAATGTTGTGATATCGTATATCTTTTATTATGTTTTCTTTGTTAATTTGTAAAACAACACATTATCATATTCATATCACTCGAGAGATTTTCATTTATATAATATCAGAGTGTTTAAGTTTGTATCGGGAAAAGTTTATGTAATTACGATTCTTAAGATCTTTAATCTAGATTTTATGTTTCAATTAGGTTGTAATCCTATCAATTAAGCTGGTTTAGTAATTGGGGCGTGACAGGAAAAAAGGCAAACAAAAAGTTCCTCAATAACATCAGCATGTGGTCTTCTAGTAACGGAGCCAGATATTCAAAATGAGCGGACTAAATTCTTTTTATGAAACATTAGTGGACAAAGTATAAAAATTACGTGGACTAAATGCGAATTATGATAAAAGTAAAGGCTTTTTCATGGTTTTAACGATTTTAGGGGGACTAGATCCAGAGTTAGTCAACCCTTGACACCGCCCAGGACTCTCGCTGTCTAGTAATTTATCGGGGTAATATGTATTTTATCGGGGTAACCTAGTACTTCTAAATGAAAACATAATACCTTAGGCTCTCTCAATTTCCATATTGAAATGCTCATTTTGGTCGGTGATAGAAAGGCTTGGTTTTACCAGCACTTATAATCAAAATATTGATCCTATCAAGGAGATAAAGATTTAGCATCCAAAAAATCAACAATTCTATAATTGAAGTGAGAAAACTGAAGGAAATATGTGAGGAGATCCACAGGTGGAAAGGACAACAATTTTACCACTAAGATAGCAATAGAGTAAAGTGGATTCCACCCTTTAGTGTTTGTACTGCTACTGATACCAAGGTAGGTACGAGGATGACCAGCTGAACTAGCTACCCGTTTATCAAAAACGAAAATGTGGGCAGGATGGGATGTAAACACAAAGACGCGCTATATTTCCAAAAATTAAGACATGGACATGTATGTGTTGATCTGCTACACAAAATGTACGATGTCTACTTGTAGCTAATCCATAGAAAAACAAACAAAAATGAGATGATATTTTCGTGAGCAATTGGTTAGTAAGAACGTTTTTTCCATGAAAATTTATCTTTGGTATAAAACTTGTGTATCATTTCACTCCTGGGACATGACTAAATTTTATAAGTATCTCTATTGTTTATCATCGCAGCAGAGTTCAAAAGGAGTTTTAACGGTTATTCTTTATAAGACATAGAATTAACCCAAGTAATTCTTCATTATAAGAAGGTGATAAAAATAAAGATGTTGGAGAAAACTTAAACCAATTGAACACAAAAGTAAATGAAATGGCAAACAAAATAAACCAAAAAGAGAAGGATGGGAATGAGAGGCCTATGAAAAACTACTTGTTCAGAAAAAGTAGTGTGAAAGCGAGTTAAGCCAAATTCGAATCAATATGTAACAGTTTAAAATCATAGTTAAAGTTATTTTTTTTAATTATCATTTAGCTTGTGTACTTGAACCTAAACAAACTCTAAATTTTCAAAAATAGAAATTGTGGTTTCACGTTGTTGGAATATATGACATTATGATAGTCACAGAGGAGACCGAGGTCGCCGTAATTCACGTACATTATATTCAAGATACGTGCTTTGAAGATATAGAAGGCTAAGTTTTCGTAACCTAACTAGTAAAGCTTATCTGGGGACGTCTCGACAAGAATGTGATCTTGTGCAAAAAGATCGAAACGCCTTTTGATGCTAAAAAAACTATTCTTAATAGTCATTTATTTATAACACTAAAATTAAATAACTTATGACCCACATTTTCTAAATGAAATAGTTGAAAACAAAGTTATCAGTTGAAATCAATCGGACTTCACTTTAGAACATGTGATATTATTTTTCTCGCTCTATGTGGCTCATTTGATACCAAAGATTAGAACAAAAAAAAGCTAAGAAAATAAAGATAGTTGAACTATTGATACGTTCACAAGTAATACTTTACTTGTAACTTTTTTAACTAATTTAGTAATGACTAAAAATTTCGATCATAATTAAAGAACATGTAATGTAAGATACCGGCCTATTATTAATTTTGTGTTCATCGTCATTTAGATAAGTATAAAATCCTAAGTCACCAAATAAAATCCTAAATAACCTAATACAACCATTACCCAACTTCTAAGTCTGCCCGTGACGAATTTCCATTTCTGAAACATGTTCATGATAATATCTTTTGTGATCAAATCAAATATGTTTCTCTCAATGTAACAAATCAAGTTAGCAATCATCCGTTTTGCACCCAACTTGTTGTGCAAGAGACTTTTTACATTTTCATGGTTGAAAATACCCAGTTTGATCAATTAATAAAAAACGATAAATAATTAAGTAATTGATGAAAAAAAAAATTGAGTGACAAATTAAAGAAATCATTTTGAGATAGGGGTACACTTAGTCTTTATTCGTTCATATTTAAACTCTAAATTTAAAATAATCATTTTGTTTTTTAGGTATAATAGGAACTATTTACAAGTAATCCTTGATTTTAGAATACTTTTGTAGATCATGGAGTTGGATAAAAGAATATGAAAAAAATTAGATGATAGGTCTGAAAATAACTTGATCTTTACCTCCCAAGACAAATATTATTCCTCTTTCAACGTCTTTCTCTACCAAAGATACCAGGAAGCCAGAAAACCTAAACCGCCGCCGGCTCAGATTTGCTATTTAGGGAGTGAATCTGAGCTGGTTACCACCCAGAATCTTTCTTTTATTCAATTTTCATAGATCTTTCTTCACCGTGGTTATATTTATGTGTTTGCTTTAGTACTTTTATTACTGGTTTACTGTTTCTAATTGAGGTTTGATACATTTAATCTTTTATTTCAGTAATAGTTAGAGTTAATTTCCTGATTAGATCTAGATTTTATTAATTGGGTTTTTGGATCTAATTCCTACTATTTGGAATCCATGAACTCAATTTTTTTTAAAGGGTTTTTAATTATTTTATAGATTGGGTTTTATTGTTATGTTATATCCCTTTGATTATATGGTCTCATGTATGGGGTTTGTTATTAGGATATATCGTTTCAATACCTTGATGTTCGATCTGTTTCGGCTTTATCCAATTGTGATGTGGTTCAACTACACTAGAAGTATTGTTCTCAAAAGAACATTCGTTTCAGGAAGAATAGAATCAACATCAATCTCTTCAGGAACAACAACAAAAAAAGCAAGAACAACAACGAAAACAACAATATAACATCAACAATAACAACACTTTTCACAAAGACTCAGAAACTTCATCAGACTGATTCATAACTCCTTAGACCGAGTCAGACTAATCTTTTTACTTCATGCTACTTTAATTTTGTTTTAGATTGTTACTTTAGTCAATTTATTATAGCAAAATCTAAGAAATGGATGGATTATTTGTTGATTCTAACTACTCTGCCTTGTGCACTGTTGTAAATTGTTTAGGGTTGACTTCTATAACCCAAAAATTGTCATTTAACTTATTTGTGAAAAACCTTGAGAAATGGTTGGATCATTTGTCGATCCTAGTATCTCTTCCTTGTGTAGTTATGTTAAAATTGTTTGATATTGATAAGAGCAATCCAAGTATGGCCATTTAATCCAGCTCGTTCTCCTGTTTTTGGAAATTGATGGTTATAACAGTGAAATTAGTTTATCAATGGAGATTCTTGAGTTTAGATGGTGGTAACTTAATATCTGAATTTTTTGTCTTTGCAAACACTATAATAATTGTAATATGAATAGTCAGTCTTGTAACACATATCATTGGAATTCTTATTCTACTTATGTGCTCTACAATATCAAAGGTAAAAAGAACTCGAGAATGCCGATTCCAATTCATGGTGTCACTATCAATAAATTGAATTACTTTTAAAATGTTTGCGGAGGCCACAACACTAGGAACATGCTTACCTAAGGAAAAAAGAATCGTGGGGCACAAAGTTTTTTAAAGTGAGAGTCACATGACACTTTTATTTTTGAAATTTTTTATGAGGTATGTAACTCACTGGCCCAACTACAGATAGACAAAATAATAGACCATTCAAATGAAACCGAAGAAGTATGGCTAGAATTATCGTATACGTATAAGAGGCATGAAAAAAACAAGTAATAATTTGGAACACACAAATCAAACAAACCTATATCATGAAAGACCAATACACCAGAATATTCACGCATTTTTTTCCTTCTTCCCGAATCACGACAGTTTTATGTCAGGAGATCGTACAAGTACTCAATAACTAAATTCAGAAAAAATTATCACTAATAATTTAGTTTGTATAAATATTGGATCAAAAAGTTAACAATTCACAAAATTTTGAGGCGAAAACAAATAAAGTAGAAGAGAAGTATAGTTTCTACTGAAAGGGATGTTAACACTGAGATGTTGGAGTAAACTACGTGTCTAAATTCAATAAAAAATATGGGCTAGCTCAATGTATCATCGGAAAATCCATAAGAATGCTTTCTAGGATTTCGATTTCGACAAAGTGCAGTCACCATGTTAACTTCTCATTTAAACTATTACTTCAATACAAAAATAAAAAGACTTATGCTTTTCTTATTATGGGGTTTTCGTAGAAGAATTGATGCTATTGTTTCTCTTTTCGAGTCACGACAGTTTTATGTCAGGAGATTGTACAAGTACTCAGTCACTAAATTCAGAAAAAATTATCACTAATAACTTAGTTTGTATAAATATTGGATCAAAAAGTTAACAATTCACAAAATTTTGAGGCGAAAACAGATAAAGTAGAGAAGTATAGTTTCTACTGAAAGGAATGTTAACACTGAGATGTTGGAGTAAACTACGTGTCTAAATTCAAGAAAAAATATGGGCTAGCTCAATGTATCATCGGAAAATCCATAAGAATGCTTTCTAGGATTTCGATTTCGACAAACGGTAGATTCATTATCCGGTAAAGTGCAGTCACCATGTTAACTTCTTATTTAAACTATTACTTCAATATAAAAATAAAAAGACTTATGCTTTTGTTATTATGGGTTTTTCGTAGAAGAATTGATGCTATTGTTTCTCTTTTGATTTTTCATTTAACAAACTATTTGAAAAATTAGAAAAATATACTTCATAAGTATTAATAGTAGCCAGTTTGATCTGATTAGACAATTGATTCATCTATTTCAACCGAAAATTAATGATAAATGTTTTAGACCTAATGTACAAATCATCCCAATATAATAGACATTATCGGTCATCAAATTCAAATCACTGATGGTCCCATAAATTACAAGGTGCAGGTAATGTTGAAAGGGGACTTGATTGTAGTGTTCCGGGTGTTGCATCTTATGTTGGAAAGGCCCACCCACACTTTCCCAAGGGAGTTGTTTCTTTTTTATTTGTCTTTTTTTCCCATATGTGAGGGTCCCTTGGGCACCAGGAAGGCGAAACCAAATGATTATTGCAGATAAGATGTCAAATTGTAAAAGATTGAAGAGTGTAATTCGCATGTAACGATCGAAACTAACAGCTTGGACCTAGGGTAATGTAATGTACTACATAAGTTTACATTCCAAATCATTTGTTGTAACCATGGAAGTAATTATCAGTGGAGGAGCCAACCCATGGCAAGGGTTTCCAGTTGCCGGGCCGGCTCCCAAGCCCAACTTTTCTTATCCTATGCCATTTTCTCTACATTGCAAGCCTAATTTTTGTCTTTTACCTATCCTCAACTATTTTTGCCTTCCCATAGATAAATTTCTGGTTCCGCCCATGGTAATTATGCAATACTTTATTCATAGGCCACATCTTGTACTCGTTTGAGATGGTGAGCTAAATCTTTTAACTTTTAATCATTTAGTTAGTTCTTTCTATTTGAGTTGAGTGTTGTGCAAATTTTAGAGCTCATTCATGGTCGTTGAGAGTTGGCATATGGAAGATTCTCTTAGGATATGAAAATTAAACTCTATCCACATTGTTGTTGTTATACCACTGCTCGATGGTAATTCTGTCTAAATGAAAGCTCAATATACATTTTAAAACTCTAAATTACCATCATACCACGATAGTTTTTCTCCAAGGGATGCGTCTATGCGGAGGCCCATGTTTTACAGCATCCCTATACCCATAGGCCCATATTTTGAAGTTGGGCTTGGGCTGTACTGCATCAAGTCTTTGACAAACGAAGTCTTGAAAACTACGACAACTCACCGGTGACCAAGCGTGTCCTCTGATTGAACTTACAGAACTCCAATTGACAAAGGAACCATTTCCGCAAGAGAAACCTAATAAGGCTAAAATAATCTAAGGCTAAAATGCAGCATAACAAATGAATTCATACAAATTCATCAAAACCCCATAGACCACTAAAATGTTCACACTATTTATTTTTCTTTTTTTAGTTCCGAAGTCGCACATTTTTATCATGTCTAAAGAGTCATACAAATACTCATTCGGTAATAACTAAGCTTTAGACTAAATCATCATTCGGAATCAAGTTTGTATAAATAGTGAGTGTATCACATATTGTGAAGGATATATAAAATGAATATATTGGAACAAAGACAAGTAATTTGTAGAGATACAATGAAATATTGGAGTAAATTGTGGGTGAATCTAAGTTACACAAGGAAACAGAATTGAATTTGAAGTAGTAATGGGTTGCTATATCCATATGATTAAAGAGTGCCCGAATTTTCTGTTTTTGGTTTTGAACCGATCAAAAGAAACTTACTTAATAAGAAATGCGTAGTTTTGCAATTTTCAATAATTTATCTTGTAATACGGATTATTTGTCTCTTGTTTTTGACATTATAAAGGAATGTAAAACGGTCTTGTCTTTTCCAGTTCTATCAATAAGTTGTTCTGATCTAAAAGAGAAGATAATGAGTTATTTTTTTGGTTTATCTCAATGTATTGATTTTTATTTTTTTGATGCACAACAGCTGAAATCTTAGCAGTCTACTAGGACTAGAAGTAGTACCATTATGTTATTGGTAGCCTGCTCCAGCTGCTGCTATTTGTTATAGACTTAGGTTCATAAATCTCTATCTCTTTGACAGAACAGATAAACAAAACAAAAGGAGCCTGGTGGTGTTGTTGATGATAATATTAGTTAGAGTTCAAATATGGGGTTTGTGAGGTTTAATCTGTTGTGTTCCCATTTAGTATGTATTTGCATACATTATCAGTTTGTGCTTGGGATTTAATTTGTTTCATTTCTGTTGTAGGTTGTGATTATGGATTCTTCTAATGCATCAAATTCAAATACCACAAACTCTGCCTGTGGTTCATTGCCCTCTTCTACGGCTACTCAAATTAAAGATCCGGCATGGGAATGGGGGTGACGCCAAGACCCAGGAAATCACAATATAATTACTTGTTTGTTATGTGAGAAATTAATCCATGGTGGTGGAATCACTAGGCTTAAGGAGCATCTTTTACATATTAAAGGGAATGTTTCATCATATCCAAATGTGACCATTGACATTATGAACAAAGTTAGTCTGGTGTATTCTGTAAAGAGGATCAAAAAAGCTCATAGGGCTAACATTTATTTAGCGTATCGGCGTGCAAACAACTCATATGAAGGCTCTGATGCTGAGACCGATGTTGAGGAACAAGAAGTTAAAACTGATGGCAATATGGGCAGTTGTTGGTGAAGAAAGTAGGCCAGTTGTTAGTAAAGGTGCGTGTACCTCTCGACTCAAATCTACTTATCCAACTGACTCTGAACATGATGGATATGATACCGATGACTTAATGTGCGACTCTAATTATGGACTACTTGGTGAAGATGATGGAGATAATGAAGATTATGATATCTATAATGAATCAAATGATTTTGATTAAAGTTGTAATGTCCCTGTTTAATTATCATTCTAGATAGTGAACTTTAAAGTTGTGAAGTTGCTCCCCTTTTTCCAATTTGAACTTTATATGGCGGATCTTATGTTTTGAATGAACTTGTTTTGTTTTTCTAAAATTGATGCATTTTTATCTTGTCTAATTTTGTGTGAAACAATATAAATTATAGATATAAATTTAGAACCGATATTGCACCGATATTTGAAACCGAGATCTCCCCGATACAATATTGTACTAGTATACTGGTCCTCGGCCGAGACAAACCGGTATCCGATATTTAACTACATTGCGTGTAAGTAATCATGCAGCACTTTATCCATAGGCCACCTTGTACTCGTTTGAGATGGTGAGCAAACTCTTTTGACTTTTAATCATTTAGTTAGTTCTTTCTATTTGAGTCGAAAGTTATGCAAAGTTTAGAGCTCATTCATACTTGTTGAGAGTCGGCATAATGCACGTTCTCTTCAAAAGAAATGAAAATTACAGGAACCCTATCCACATTGTGCTTGTCATACAACTGCTCGATAGTAAGGTGATTACAGGAAGTTGATAAAGTAATATAGTTATGTCTAAATGAAAATTCAGTATACATTTTACAACTCTAAATTACCATCATACCATGATAGTTTTGCGCCAAGGGAGGCCCATCTTTTACAACATCCCTCTACGCAGAGGCCCATATTTCGTAGCTGGGCTTGGGTTATATTGCATCAAGTCTTTGTCTAGAACCATTTTTTTTAGGGACCATGGTTTTTTTGGGGGACGATAGTCTTATTAGGTCAACCTCCCTATACTTATAATGGGTGTCCTAAAGTTATGTAAATACATATTTATCCTTTACTTTAATTTAAATTAAAACTAACCTAATAACCATATAATCTAATCATATATATCTAATTTAAATGAATCTATTAACCAAAATCAAAATCAAAATCAAAAACAAAAACAAAAACAGGGGGAATCGAAATTAAAATCAAAATCATAACAAAAATCAAAATCATAATCAAAAAAAAAAAAAAAAAAAAATCTCTTCTTCTTCTCTCTTTCCTTGACGTTTCTCGTTCGATTAAAAAATGAGTATTAACCATCAAAATGAGTTGAAAATGGAAGTTGCAGAGAGAATTTCGGCTAGGAATTATGTGAAAAACTTTGTCGAACTAACCGAACCTAATAAAAATGATGAACATGAAGAACAATTTGTCTATTTCGCAAAAAAAAATTCCCAACCGAACCTTAGTTCGGTTATGTCGCGAAAAACATTTCCCAACCGAACCCTAATAGTTCGGTTAGTAGCAAAAAACATTTCCCAACCGAACCCTAATAGTTCGGTTAGTTGCAAAAACATTTCCCAAACCTTAGTTCGGTTATTTCGCAAAAATATTTCCCCACATAATAACAGTCCGGTTACGTTGCAAAAAACATTTCCTAACCGAACTAAGGTTCGGTAACGTCGCAAAAAAATATTTCCCAACCGAAACGTAATAGTTCGGGTTACGTAGCAAAAACATTTTCCAACCGAACCTAATAGTTCGGTTAGTTGCAAAAATATTTCCCAACCGAACCTTTCCCAGAACCTTAGTTCTACGTCCGCGAAATATTTCCCAACCGAACCATAGTTCGGTTACGTCGCGAAAAACATTTCCCAACCGAATTAAGGTTCTATTACGTCACAAAAATATTTCCCAACCGAACCTTTGTTCAATTTTTTTAATTTAATCTTCATTTACTCTTGCACTAATCATTTAGTTTAGTTTAATTTTTTATTAGTTTAATTTTTTTTGATTTAATCTTGCACTAATCACTAATTATGTTAACCTAATGATACAACTAATCATTACACTAACTTAATTGAAGAGGGTAATTTTGATATTAATATAAATATTTAGATGAGGGGTGACCTAAATTTACTTCTAATGTCTTACCCAAAATAAAACTATGGTCCCCCACAAAAAAACCGTGGTCCCAAAAAACGGTTCTTTGTCAAATGAAGTGTTGGAAACTACGACAACTCACCCGTGAGTGACCGTGACCAAGTGTGTCTTCTGATTGAACTTACAGAACTCCAACTGCCAAAGGAACCAGTTCCACAAGAGGAACCTAATGAGGCTGAAATTATCAAAACCCCATAGACCAAAATGTTCACACTATTTAATGTTCTTTTTTTAGTTCCGAAATCACGACAGTTTCATCTAGAGGCATACAAATACTCCCTCAGTAACTAAATTCTAGAGCAAATCCTCATTCGGAATCAAGCTTGTATAAATAATGTGCGTATAACAGATTGTTAAGGATACGTAAAATGAATTGGGACGAAGACAAATAACAAGGAAAAGTATGAAGTTACATAAGGAAACATCCATCAACCAGACATAATGAAGTCAAGCATTCTGTTGCTTTTGTATATTTGTCGTCACTTCATCACAAGAAGATGACAGCACTAACCAGAGTAATGGTGACCAATTCCAAGTGTGCAGTGTAGATGAAGAATTATTTGCTGATGCGGTAAAAATCAATATTCTAATATAGTTTCGTTAAACATTTTTCTTTCCTAACAAAATAACTTATCTATTCTTTTTAAACAGGAACAGGATTATAATGCTGCAACGGACCACAATTTTACCTTAAGAGCGCAATGGGGGTACTCGGAGTGTAATCAATCACCGGCATGTATATATCCTATCCCTAGGAAGTTTAATATTCATGGTTTATGGCTGCACCCTGCATACCAGGGGCCACCATGTCCAGGGGCCACCATGTCCAGGACCTCATTTCAGAAGACAAAGGGCAGATGTTTCCATAGAACTTTCCCCTCCCTCTCATTCTCACTTTTTACCCTCTGAAATGTGTTTGCCCTCTCAAAAAAGTCATTTTGCTTGTCTTATCTTTAAATGATATCACTTTATGTTTTGGAAATGCTAGCGAATTGGTCATGGTTCTAATGGACGAGTAAAAATTAGTATGGGTGAAATGGATGAGTAAAAATTAGTATGGGTGATATTGGAGTAAAATGGGTCATTTGTCCAAAGATTTTTAAAACATAGTTCTAATGGACGAGTAAAAAATTAGTATGGGTGAAATGGACACCAAAAAAATAGCAAGGATGAAACTGGATTCATCCTGACTTAAACTTAAAAAAGAGCGAGGATGAAACTGGATGCATCCTGATGCAAATTAAAAATAAGAAAAGGTATTTGAAAATGGGTAGGATGAAACTGTTTACAAATTTGAACATTATCAAATTTTACATTCTCGTCCATTTGAACATTATCAAATTTTACATGTCTTTTTCATCCAGGAATTGTCGTTATTGATTTAATTGACCAATTTTGTGAACAAGCAACTAGCTATCGTAAGTTTTGAATCATGCTTCAAAAAAAAAAAAAAAAAAAATCCTAAGTTCTGAACATGTTAAAGAGATTGTTTTGACTACTGAGTACTGACTGCTGCGTTATTTGTTTGACTTATCATTTACTATTGCGAAATACAAGATGCTCATCATAGTACCAAATAACTACATCTGTTTAACAAGAGCAATTAGTTCGTTGTGACGACGCTTACTCTTTCCTTCCACAACTGCCAAACCATGGAAAATGGATCTTGTTCCAACTTCTTTGCATCTACCATGAAGCACATTTCCACGTGAAGATCCTCGTCATGAGCACCAGCAATACATCAAATCGTGATTGGTCTACTCGCGTTCACTTGAGCAATTCTTTTCGTTCCAACACTTTCGTGATAAGGATTTGATACGTTTCTATAATCAGGATGAAGTCTACTTTGTTCCGCATTTTTTAAAGAAAGAAGTTTTGAGAAAAGGTACATGAAAAACTCACCATTTATAAAGGCTGATACTAACATTACTAAGGGCTGATACCATCTCAAGATCTTAAGTGATACTGGCCTTTTGATCGGCTAAATGGTATCAGCCCCCAGTAATACTGGTATCAGCCTTTATAAATCATGGAAAAACTGACGGTTCGTGTCAATTCCAAATTCTTTAGGAAGTAGGACGGTTAAGTTAGGTTGGAAAATGAATTGGGCTTGCGTTAACCTATAGGACATCAAGACATAAACATCATGTTGTCTTCACATAATCAGATGAAGCATTGCACTGTGTCCACTTACTTTCCGTGCTTTAATGACAAGTTTACGGTTTATGTTTGGCACAACATGTGTTATCACTTGGCTCTTAGGGAATGAGTGAAGTCTATAAATACCTCCATTTTATCACCACACCAAAGTTTGGAGGAAACCTCACTGGTGATTCATTTAGGCTAGCTGATTATATTGAAGTTTTCGGTTTATATAATACTCCCTCCGTCCCTAATTAGATGAGCTACTTGTAGTTTGCACAAATTTTAAGGCAAGGAGGAAAGTGGAGTATATTTAAATAATTTTTTACAATTATACCCTTATGGGCAATAATTAGTAAAATTTAGAAACAATTTATCTCTTAAACTATACCACCGTTTTTTATAAACTTTATACTGTTGAAAAACATTTTAAAACACCTACGCAACAAATATAAACATGACTATCAAATTACACATATTTCTTATAGAAAAATAATCAATTAAAAGGGTAGTTTTAGAAATATCCCCTTGGTTAGTGAAATAGCTCATCTATTTGTGGACAAAACTAAAAACCAAATAGCTCATCTAATTAGGGACGGAGGGAGTAATAAAGTGGAGATGAGACATCGGAGAGAACTTAAGCTAAAAGATCTCTATGCACATTTACTTACACCCACCACACAAATCAATATGTTTTTAAAATTCTTTTAACGATGTGTTTAGATTTGATAAATAAATTTGGGAAAATTGGGAATATGTCCTGTTTTCAGTAATTCGTTTGGGAATCTATCCCATAACGGAAAATATTAAGGAATATATCCTAGAGAGAGAAAGAAACCGTTAAATTGTTAATATGCGGCATGTGCGGATTACACGTGTGCCATTTTTACACTTTTACCCTTATCTAAATAATAAGTTCTTTATCTTCTCCGTTGAGAAACAGTTCCATAGAATCACGCTCGGATTCGGGACTTTAACTAAACCTTCAAATGAAGGTTACAGGAAACATTATTAAAATGAGTTAATAAACCTTCATCATCTAATGTTATCTAGTTGGGGACTAAATCTTTATCATCTAATGTTGTCTAGTTCGGGACTTTAACTAAACCTATGTTAGTTACAATTCCACTTTTGGATGTGCATGTGTCCCTGCAATTATCTTGACTACCTAACGCCTGTCAAAACCAAATTTAGTAAATTACTACTCGATGATCAGACTATTTCAAAGCGATTAAATAGAAAAATTTTGCTTCTTTTGGATGAGCCCAATAATGATAACTTAATACTAACAAAAACATAACATTTAATTACAGACACCGGTGCTAAAAAGGTTTCCACTTGAAGAAGGTTCTACTTCTCTTGTCAACCTTCACTGGCCATGTTAAGTATTCCTTATTATTACATATGGTTTGAAGCGTTTTCACTTTTTGGAGCATAAGAGAGAATCAGGGATGATAACAGAAGTTCATGCATCGACCTCTAGACGATAAAGCAATTCAATTCAATTGTACTTTTGAAATCTGATCTTTGGCGATTCTAAAAGCAAACGATTATCCAAACATAGTCTATAAACATAGAAGATAGCAATAATTAACTAAACCTTGGATTCCAAGCAACAGCGGAGTCCTGTAATTATCCATCTACGTGTCTCAGATTATCCAAACAACAAAACTCCACCATCAAATCTCTAGGGAACGCACCGTTCAGCTAAAGTTTGAGGGTAAAAATGTGACCTATGGGCACGGGTAAGTTGCACATGTGGAATGTCAGTCATTTAACGGGTTCTTTTTCTCTCTAGGATATATTCCTTAATATTTTCCGTTATGGGATAGATTCCCAAATAAATTAGTGAAAATGGGACATATTCCCAATTTTCCCAATAAATTTCCGGAAAGAATATGACATTTTTTCCGATAAAACTCTTGGATAACTTTGCCAAACTTAGACGGAGTTCTTTTCAATTCATCTTCTTCCTTTCGACATCTAATGTTTCCTAGTGGAATTTGGTTGTAAAGAATGCAAATGTAAAAATTAATGGAATTTTTATGTAAGGAAGAAACTGGATTAGAGCAAAATAATGTAGTATGGTTTCAAATCAAAAAAGGTTTTTGCTTTTGTTAACTTGTATCCGAGGATGCATGTTAAGAAAACATAAAATAATATTTATTTTCTTTGGGGATTGTAATAGGGTTATGGTATTTGAAATTTCTTGGGATTTTGATTTAATTTTTTTTTAGGATTGGTTAGTTCCATTGTTACTACTTGTTATGAAATATATTGTCCACTGGAAATCTACTGTAAATCTACTAGTTTTTGGCTATGTTGAATTTGCCCATGACCATCATCATACTCAGTGAAAAATCCAGCATAAAAGTTCAATGGGGCACAATTTATTCTCGAAGATCATAATTAAACATGTAGTTGAAAATACGATGATAAACCGCATCATAATAATCCTAATTTCGTCGATTGGTAAAAAATGATACTGAAATTAAGTAATTGAAGAAGTACGAATGAAAAGTCTTAGTAACCTTTGGGAAAAATTGAAAAGGTCTGAGTTACCCTAGCAATAATGCACAAATAATGGAATCATTTGATCGTTGGCGCAAAATCACTCTTGGCACCCGCAAATACACACAGCTTCAAAACAATTAAGATCGAAGCCAATTATATGTTTATGCAACACCTTTCTCCATTTTCCAATAAGGGATTGTTGTGCACACAAGCAGGACTAAATCAATCACATCATTGGACGTGGATGACCATGAGAAAAATTGAAAATGCTAATTAATTGAATTTGATCAGAGTGTAAATGACCAGGACAAAAGAAAGTTGTTTTTCTCTTAAGCTTTATATTTGGTAAAAATAGAAAAAAATGGCGACCGCATTTAAGTGAGAACCAAAATTGCTGGGGTTGCCAACAAAATTATAAAAGAGAAACCCAGAGAAAACTATTAATCATTTTTGTTTCTTCTTCGATGGAAATGGAATCGTTTTAGTCGAAACTGATCAATATAATCTTTAGCGGTTCATATCATTTATACATATGGACGTTAAACCTAAGAAAATCACCTTGGATACAGTAAATTAGGAATTATATCCGACAAGTATATATAGTTAGGATTTGAGTAGCTTTCTATTTCGCGGATCTAGATATGGAAATAAGGATGAAATTAGTTTAAAAAATTATCATATTATACGGGCATTTCTCGTAAATACTGTGGGGGCACGATGCAATTTAGAACAAAAACTACATCAAATTGTTACTTATCCAAGAATCTTGTGATCTAGTGACCCACTGGCCTCAGTGTGGGTTCGCCCCTGATCATACCATTACTGAATTATTTTACTTTTAATGAACAATTTGTTGCATGAGATCCTTTGAAGGAAAACCCTATCTAATTGAAATGGATCAAATTTCCTTAAATAAAAGGAATTGTATGGGATACTTAGGATTACGCCCTACAAATATCCATATCACCGGCTAGGCATGGATGATCAGTGGATGTAATAATGAAGGTTTAGTGATGGTTCCCAGTGTTCCTTGGGAAATGAAGACTTCCTATAATGAATATAAAATGTTTATCAAATTATACATATTTCTTACGTTAACAATAATTAATTAAAAGGGTAGTTTTAGAGATATCACACTATGTAAATGACATAAATCATATATTAGTGAAACAACATTTAAAAATGAATATGTCATCTATTTAGCGACCGAGGGAGTATTACAAAATGCTCACACTTCTCTTGATGTCACGACATTTTCATGCCTAGAAATTCATATAGCTAGTCCTTCAATAACTAAATATCAGAAAAAACATTAGTGATTAAGTTTGTATAAATAGTATATGTCACGAGACAGGGATGTTTAACATACATAATATAAATATTGGGACGAATACAAATAAAGTAGAGAAGTGTTAATCTTTTATTGAAGGGACCACTGAGACGTTGAATGTAACATTGAGATGTTGGAGTAAACTAAGTGTCAATCTAAATAAAAGAATTTATTTTTCCAACTCTAAATCGAAGAATTAAAAGACTTAAGATGTGAGGATAACTTATAAGCATCTGTTTCTAGGATAAATCAATCATAAGTGACATGACCTTCCTGAAGTTGGTTTGCACGGTTAGTATCGAGAAATTAATATATTTTTATTTAACTTAATATCAAAAAATTAGAAACATACTTGATTTGTGCAGTAGATTTATTTGAACCTATGTTTGAATATTTAAGAAGTAGACTTTATTTTCTCTTATGGTTTCGGTGCCAATCTATGATGCAGTACTTTATTCGGATGTTGTCATCAAATCGGTTGATTACTGTTTACCAACATCAAAACTAAAGTGAACGATGTTGGTAGATGGAGTTATCCCCCAGCTTATTTAGCTATAAGGCCAAATATATGCATAAACGGCCAAATACTTCGTCCCAAATCAGTCTAATGTATATGCTCATGTAGATTCATGGAACGTACCTCCGGACATTGAAGGGGGAAAAAATTCACCCAAGTGTTGCTAGGATCATGGGTTTTTGAGTTTTCCCCCCTAAATAAATTAGTGATCTGACTTTACCCCCTAATTTACTAATAATTTTAACATGCCCCCTAAACCCTAATTTTGGACTGAAATGCCCTTAACATTTTGGTCATTTCCATTTGAACAGAAGTAGCATTACATCTCTTTCGTGTTACTGTACTGAAGTGATCTACTCTTAAAACAAAGCTGACCTCAAGCATATATTCTATCTCGATGGATTAGAAGGGAGCGGATCTGTTTGGGTGCATGTGTTTAGCTTTGAACTTTGAACGACCATAATTATCCATGTTGCGGAAGATCTATCTAACTTCACTCGTCTCCAAAGGATTATTGTTAAGAAGAGCACAAGATGGGACATACTAGCCCTTCTAACTATCTTGGTATACACTGTTTGTCATCAACTAAGTGTTTAATTAATAACCTGCAAGTTCTGTAGTTGGATTGGTCGATGACGGTATCATTGTAAATCTAAGCCTTTTATAAATTCAGAGATTTTAACCAAATTATTTGTAGAATCTAAAAACAGTGGCAATGCATTCTTTTACCTCAACTGAAGGTTGAGTCGATCAAGATTCAAGAATATGTAAAGCTTGGTCGGCCATCAATTCTAGTTCTGGGAGAAACTTCTATTTTAGAACATTTTGTGCGGTCATGACGGAGAACTGGATGTTTTAGATGCGCGTGACTCTAAGAACTTGAGGTATTTTTATTGGAGCTTCTCCTAAAAAGCAATCAGAAAATCCGTGTACCAAAAATGAACAGATCTTCCTTCTTTTATGAATGAGTAATTGCTAATCTCTAGGTCTGTTGTTATAAACATTTGGCTACATGAAAAACAAGCTTAAAACATCAATCTATACCTGCGAAATCCCAAATTACATCAGAAAATGCAGTTGTCGAAAGAACATATGGGAACCGAAAAGAACATTTTACATGGTAAGGGTATTTCAGTCCAGAATTAGAGTTTAGGGGGAAAGTTGATACTATTAAAAAGTTAGGGGGTAAACTCAGATCACTAATTGGTTTAGGGGGGAAAACTCAAAAACCCCTAGTTAATTATTAGTAACACCTAAGCCATCATAGTACATGCGGCAAATTATGATGTAAGCAAATTGTGGATTTAATTATCGTTATCCTCCTAAACCTATAGCCGAGAAAAAGAAAAAAATTGACGAATTGTTTACAAAACTCCAAACCGTAGTTGTTGTGTTTCCTATCAAACATCTCCAAGATTGCTAATAGGAGTATGAAATTGTTTGGGATATACCAAAATACAAATAGGACAAAATAAAAATTGTCTTTGGATTGGTATACCCCCAGAAATTTGGTACCCCTATTAGCAGCCTTTAACATCTCTATCAACAAGTTAAAGTTGCTTGTACCCTTTAAATTGTTCAGACGGGTATGCAAACGTTGATGCAAGATCGATACTTCATTAAATGGTTAAACATTGACTATCGGCATGCATCTGATTGAACTGCGATTTATGTGCCATTATGTCCTTGCAACCATTATATCGAGGAGTCGGAGCCATTTGCACTGAAGTCCAACCGGCTCCAAAGGTGTGCACTTGCACCCATAAGCAATTTTGTGGCTCCAAAGCCTAATTTAGGTCCAAAACAATTTTTTTTTAACTAGCCATAAGCTTAATTTTGCATTTTGCACCCCCTAAAATTTTTTTTATCTGCCCAAAGCAAATTTTTGCACCCCTCTATAGAAATCTTGGCTCCGCCACTGAATTATATATGTCCACTTCCGGATCGTTATTTTCCAAAGCAACCGGTTTCACAAAAGAAATCCATTGAGTCTAAAATTATCCAATATTATTATATATATAGAAGCACACAACAAATTTGTAATAACTTGAAACAAACAAACTCCTATATAATTCAGCAGATAAAAAACCGTTCCGAATCCCTCCTATTTAATTCAACAAATAAAAAATTTCATCCAGTCTTCAGTTATCGAATAAGAGGCCAAATCTCAAGGCATCCGAAAAACGAAGATTACCAATCACGTGTGGAACAACATCAGGTCAGATTGGATAATCTTTATTGACGCGTCCTTTAAAAAAGAAAATCTATCCATATGATGTGCCTTCATTCTATACTTGGTAGACCAAGAAGCTTTTCTACATATTTCAGCTGGATCTGATTGGGCTTCCTCGGCGTTGCATGCTGAAGCAAAAGCTCTGTTAAATGCTTTAAAGTGGCTAAAAAATAATATTCTTTCTAGCGTACGTATAGTCACGGATCGTAAACTCCTTCTGGATTCTATCACCAAACAAGATACGGAAGCTTCATGGGTCATGGAGAATACTATTAAAGAAGCAATTTACTTGTTGGATAAAATTCCTCAAGCTCATGTTAAATTTATTAACAGGGACTACAATGCTGCAGCGGACTCAATTGCAAAAGAAGCAAGGATCCGAAGACTTCATCATATGTCATCACACTTGTGTCAACGAGTGCGAAAAGAGAGTATTACTTCTAATATTTTTGATGAAAATTAAATTGTAGATCTTCTGTATTACATTGCTTAAGTTAATATATTAACCTTTTCCATCAAAAAAACAACAACAAACAAACTCATATGCCAAAATATTTACGCTTCTCTTGAAGTCACGACAGTCTCATGTTCAGAAATTCATACGATCACTTCCGCAATAACTAAATTTTAAAAGAAAATCATTAGTAATTAAATTTGTATAAATAGTGAATCAAAGACGGTAGGGATACAGAAAATGAATAATGGGAGGAAGACAAATAAAATAGAGAAATGTCAATCTTATATTGAAGGGGACAATGTGAATATAATTTTGAGATGTCGGGGTAAACTAAGTGTCAATCTAAATTAAAGAAATTACTTTCGTGGCTCCAATACGGTAGAAATGGATCGCTTTGGATGAGGGAATAACTATAATCTTATTCTTGTAGGTTAAATCAGTGATAAGAAACATGACCATTTACCATTCTGCAGTTGGTTTGTAGATCAGTTGATATCAAGAAATTAAAACAAAATAAATAATTGATTTGTATTGTTCATCTACTTGAACAAATATGTTTAAAAATTTAAGACGATAAAATGAGAAAAATAATCTTTGCATTCGAGTATGGTTATGGAGCCTTTGTAGTGTCTAACTGTCAAATCATCTTAATACAACCGATACAAGATACAAGAGCATAATTCATATAGAATAATCTAAAAATGTTCTATGTTCACCAAGTAGTTTAGACATAAGTGGAGAATGTGATACTAAAAGCTATTATACAATCCAAACCATTTAGGTGCCGGTGCAAAGTTATGACGCAATACTTTATTCCGATGTTGCCACAAGGGGATAGCTTTTGCTAAGAACAGTACCAAATCGTCCAGTTAATGATTAGCAAGATCAAGATTGAATGCTGATGGTAAATGAAGTTAGCCGATTCAAAAACCACAAAATTGGTTAAAAAGACCAAAATTAAAATTTTCTGGGTGAAAAAGACAGTTAGATTTTAATACTGTTTAAATGGACAAAAAATTAAAAATGGGCAGGATGTAATCAGTTTAATCCTGCCCATTTTCAAATACTTTTTCTTATTTTTAATTTACACAGATGCATCCAGCCATCCTTGCTATTTTTTAAATTTAAGTCAGGATGAATCCAGTTTCATCCTTGCTATTTTTTTTGTGTCCATTTCACCCATAAAATTTTTTACTCGTCCATTTGAACCGTGTTTTAAATTTTTTTGGACAAATGACCCATTTTCCGTTCAAAAACCTACGGGGCAAAGTATATGCATAACGGAAATGGGTCATTTGTCCAAAAAAATTTAAAACATGGTTCAAATGGACGAGTAAAAATTATTATGGGTGAAATTGACAAAAAAAAAATAGAAATGATGAAACTGGATTCATCCAGGCTTAAACTTAAAAAAAAAGAGAGGATGAAACTGGATGCATCCTGATGTAAATTAAAAATAAGAAAAAGTATATGAAAATGGGTATGATGAAACTGGTCACATCCTAGCTATTTTTATATTTTTGCCATTTAAACAGTATCAAAATCTAAATATCTTTTTCACCTAGGAATTATTGATTTTGGTCTATTTAACCAATTTTGTGTATGCATAAAGGGCCAGATATTTCAGCGCAAATCAAACAAATGTATATGCTCAAGTAAACTCATGGAATATACTCCGGAGATTGAAGATACCTTCAGACTGGAGATATATATACTCGACAGAATTATTGAAGAAACATATGGGTTACAAATAGAGGATGCTTTCATGCAAATATTTTCATACAATCCCATTAATGGTTACAAGGGTTGCACAAGCCGCGGGAGTTTTTTTGTACCCATGGTATTTTCCACCGAAGAAGTGGCCTCAAGCTTGAAACAACCGTGCAGCCGGTGTATATAGTTGGCTCTCGCTTTCACGTTGAAGTCATGATATAAAAGATGATAACAGTTCCTTGTAAAATATAACATTTTCGTTCTTATTTATCCTCGCACGAATATCCAATAGTCTATTATGATAACCTTTGTAGCCTGTTTTAGAGCAAATCTATGGGTAATGTCACTATTCCATTTTGAACAAGTGACTACAATTCAAATTAGAGTCTGTTATTGGGGTTTGTGACCCATTTCCACCCCCAACTCTTTTATTTCATACATGAACGAGTGGTTGGTAATGGAAATTATAGCGGGGGACTATTTCCTGTGTGAAAAAATAATATCTCCCGTGTAGCACACAAATTTTCCCTACACGAGGGGCTATCTCCTGTGCAGCATTTTTTTTTTCTTTTGCCTTTGGCGAGAAACAGTCCCCGTGTAAGGCATTTTGAGCTTTTTTCTCTTTGAATTTTTTTCTAAACAGGGAACGGTCTCTTGTCTAATCTTGTTTTCCTCGCTCCTTTCCCATAGTGCGATCAATATTCCGTTGATCGAGTGCACCTTCATAATGAAAAAATTAGTCTCATTTGGAAACTACACCAAAACAATACTGTTAGAGGTGTAAATTGGGTTGTGCCGACGAAAGCACAAATTTTTGAAGACAAAGACGCTAAAATTTGAGCACAAAATTTTTCAAAGACGTGACTTTAGCTCAAAGACGCAAGACAACACGTTTGTTAAATGGGACGTGCTCGAGTTTGACTAATTGGCACAAGAGCACAAAGACAAAGACGCTGCACGGATAAGCACGTGGCCCAAATTTACCCAAAGACGTTAAGAGAGCACGCTCATAACATGTACAAATACACCATATAACAAGGCATAATACATCACATTTTTTGTATACTTCACAAAAGAGTCACTATTCTAGCTAGTTTTTAACATTTTATATTTGCTTATTTATAACAACACATATAATACCTTAATATTTAGAAAATATATTTCAATATCATTGTTATAATGCCGTCACCTATATTTAACTAGAACATTAATTTACATGACAATAATCCAATTTTATATTTGATGGGTTATTTTTTTTATTGAATAAACTTGTTAATTTTACTTGAAATAATTTCAAATGATATGTTGTCTAATTAAATTCTTGTGATAATGGCCGACTTAATGTATACATTAAGTGATTTCAAATTTTTTATAACACGTGTGTCAAAGACGCACACGAGACACAACACTCCGCACGTTTATTCGTGTGTTGTGCCCGTGGGTCAGGCTTGTGCCTAACTTTGACTAGTAAAGCACAAAGACGGCACAAAGACGTTTAAATCGTTGGCACAAAGACAAAGACGGCACATGGCACGTGAAGCACGCGACTGTGGCTTGCGGCCGCTTGAGGGCCGCGACGTTTTTACACCTCTAAATACTGTATCCACAAAAGGGAAAAATATCGTTTGGTCCTTTTTTAGGTGGACCCATGTCTGTTTAGTGCTTTGGTCAAACGCCTTTATTGTTTGGTCCATAATTATTTAAAAATATTTAAATAGACAAAAATACCCTTCCATGTTATTTATTTTTTTGTAAGAGATTTTCCGCTAAAAAACAGACTTCATTCCCAGAATGAAGTCCATACATAAAAGCTAAAACGTACTTCATTCCTGTGAATGAAGTCCTAAAAAAAAAAACATACTTCATTCCCGGGAATGAAGTCCATACAAAAAGCTAAAAATGCACTTCATTCCCGGAATGAAGTCCATACAAAAAGCTAAAATGCACTTCATTCCCGTGAATGAAGTCCATACAAAAAGCTAAAAAGCGACTTCATTCCCGAGAATGAAGTCCATACAAAAGCTAAAAAAGCACTTCATTCCAGGAATGAAGTCCATACAAAAAGCTAAAAAGACTTCATTCCTGAATGAAGTCCATATAAAACATTAGCAAAGAATGTTAAAAAATCATCTTTATCTTCAACAACATAATCTTTATCATCTTCAACATCAACAACACATCATTATTCATCGTCTTCATCATTCTTTAACAGCAACATCGTTCAACAAAGAACAACAAAGAACATCGTTGTTGTTCGTCGTCTTCATCGCCTCCAAAAACAACAACATCCATGTTAATTTGTTGTTCGTCCAAATCTGGTTCCTCCATTCAAAAAGATAATCTGCAAAAGCAAATACAAAAAGAGATGAGTAATAAAATCAATAAAAGAAATTTTAAATAAAAAAACCATATGTACCGAACAGATCTAATAAGACAAAGTAAGGATGAAGAAGAAGATTAAAAGATTGGGAGAGGGATAAACTCATTATACGGATAAACTCATGTCAACCAATATAAGATTTTATTAAATAAAATAACCAACCATCATCTTTTCTCATGTAGGTGGTAATAAAACAGACGTAAGATCCATCAGCACTTCCTCATGTTGAATCTCCGCTCCCAGTATAACTCACACAAGTTGATTTATGGAGAAGAAGCAGATCAAACCAGAAAAAAATCATCCAAATAAGAAATTTCCATTACATCGAGCAGGAATTTTTTTTTAGATCTAGAAAAAAAAAAAGATGAGAGAGAAAGTAAATCTGAGAATGATTTATTCTCTTATACTTTTTGACTATATATATGGTCCTTATCCAAAATGGTATTTCTGCCACTACAAGGTGACATTTACATCATCCATGACATCAGCCTAGGACCAAACAATAATTTCTAGGACCAAACTATAATTTATATTACCAATTAGGACCAAACAGACACATGACTGAGTTAACAGGACTAGTCTCTCTCTAATATATTATTCCTAGGACCTAATGGTATTTCCTACTCCACAAAATCTGTCTTTATTTTTATTTTTTTTGGCCTTACCACACCCATGTCCAAAGACTTAATCCCCTTTTTAGAGGCATAGCCGAATGCAAAGTGCAAACGTAGAGACGCATCATATATTCAAAAGCTAAAATACACGTTAATCTGCTGTTCAAAAATCATGGTTTCTCCCAAGCCATCCATAGAAATATAAACAAATTCAGATGATATTTTGTGAAAAGTTTATTTGGTAAAATGGTTAATACATGACAATTTAGATCGTGTTTGGCACAAAACTTTGCATTATCATTTCACTTTTCTGACATGAGTGAAGTTCATAAGTACCCCCTATTATGTATCATTGCATTATCATTTCACTTTTCTGAAGGAAGTCTTGGCGGTGATTTTTCTATATGCTAGTTGATTAACTCTTTAAAAAAAATTATTGCAAGGAGATGATGAAAATCGAGGCGTTGGAGAAAACTTTAACCAGGTGGACACGAGCGGAAAATTAAAAATGAAAGGGATATTTTATAAAGTACCCCGTTTGAAAAGTGAAACTTCTAAAGTATCCCTGTTTTTACAAATTTTATAAAGTACCATTTTTTTTCATGTAATAGTTTTCATCCAGTTAAATGCTAGGTGACAGTTATCTCACCTATTGAAAGTCCTATTTACCCCTGAACACATCTCTTTGTTAGGGAGGATAAATGATTCGACGATCCTGAAAACGGGTGTAACAATCCTGAACCAGGCTCGACGAACCTTAAAGAGGTGCAACGACTCTGAACCAGGCTCGACTAACCTGAAAAATGTTGTATATTGATTCTCCACCAATTAAAACTCCTCAACACTTGGGAATAATGAACCCTTTCGGGGAATGATGAAACGAACCTGAAAATGATGACACGATCCTGAACCGCGCTTGACAATTTGGAAAAATGATGTAGAAGGTCAACGTACTAACAAGTAAAGGGTAAATAAGTAAACTTTAAAAAAAGTAAACTAGTGTTGACTAACTAGGAAGAAAAACTAAACATTGGGAGCACTTAAGAAAATTTGTAAGAAACGGAGATAACAAAAAAAAAACGAGGCCAAAAAAACAGGGGTACTTTATAAGTAATCCCAATTTTTTTTTTTTTTTTAAAGGAATAAATTTCTTGATTTCATTGATAAAATTTCATATACATCAAGAAAGAAAAACATGAAAGATTACATAATTTCTGTATCACAAAAACAAGACAATTGTGATACAATACATATATAAAATACATGATTTTTCACATAAGAAATTGATAATTTTAAGGGGATGGCTTTTGAATTCTGATTCAGCCATTTGAACTTGTCTTCTTCTTCAATAAGATTGAAATCTCCCATGAAAGGAGAGTAATATGCACTGTGCTTCATCACGATCGAATCCCGCAGTCGTTGATCTTCATGGAAATGTAAACCCACGTCACGCAGAAATAGATCGTTTTCAGTGATCCATTTGAAACGATTATCACAATCGAAATAAACACCCTTCAAGCTATAAGAACAAACCATCAAAAATAAGAAAACCCTAGAAATTAATCACAGGGGATCACAATAAATAGTGATCTTTTTATTCGAAACTATAAATACTACTATAATAAAGATACCCAAATCTGTGCGGAAGATCTGAATTTTCAGATCAAACCACAAAGATTGAGATCAATTTTACAAGGATTGAAGAAGAAAAACAAGAACAATTGTTTTTTTTTTTTTCCTTTGGAGCATTTTCGAGAATAATTAAAGCAAATAACACTTGGACAAGAAAAAAATTGACCGGCTTTAAGAAGTGGCATTTAACAGATAGAAGCTGGGCTTGGGTTATAGTGCTATAACAACTAACCTTGATCATAAACATCATGTTTTTTTTTTGATGGGTTAGTACAACGGTTAGTTGTGACCCCTAAATACTACTAGCAATTACAAGGTCCAGGGTTAAACAATCATGTTGTTGAGTTCAACGGTTAGTTCAATCATGTTGTTGAGTTGTTCACATATTGGATCCGATGAGTAGAAATGGTTAAACAATAAACACTGATTACCGGTACGTCATCATGTGATTGAACTTCGATTGAGTTGGTCACTATGTACACTTATTGTTGCAGCCATTTTGTACACTTTATGAACCTCTATTTGCCAAAGCAACCAGTTCCGCAAGAGAAACAACCTAATTGTTGCGGCCGTTATACGGCCACTTATGTGAGGAAGAATGAGTTTCATAAAATTTCAAAACAAATAATCAGTAATTTAGTTTGTGTAAATAACGCACTACAAATATTAAGGATACATAAAATTTTGGGATGTAGACAAATAATGTGGTATAGTCTTCTTCTGAAGGTGAGCTTGAAATATTTTAGTAACCTAAGTGTCAATCTAAATTAAAAAGAATTCGAGTCATGTCTTAAACTAGTGTTGGATTGTATGTCTAAAGTGCCTTGTTCCGTCCCTGTGTAACAGAGTGCTCATTAACTATTAAGTATAAACCAAAGGCACGCTGTAAATCTTGATAAAATGAGTAACCATTTCCTTAAAAAATGTAACCGTTTTCTCTATAAATAATCATTTCACGAATATCTAATGGTGTTTATAAATCTCAACTGACCTTTGTAGACTACTGTGACATGTTGAGATGAGATGCATGAAAATTACACCAAGATGGTATCCATAAAATTTCTGATTTCTTTTGATAATTTTCCGAAAACTAGGACACATAACATATACATGTATTTGATCCCGATAATTCTACAGCTACCAGGGGACTAAATCTCGTGACACCTACCACAACACACAAAAAATGGGGGACCCATGGTGGGCCCCATAAGCCCACCCTTGCTAGCTTCGGTGGGTCCCCGGGGCTCTCTCACACGGGATATTCTGCGGTTGAATCCGCTTTCATCGTAGCATCATTCTTTTGATCCATACAAAATTAAACACAAGTTGAGATGATATTTCGTGAACAATTGGTTAGAAACATATTTGTCGCACAAAAATTAAGATCACAAGTTTATTTTGGCGTACAACTTGTGTTATCATTTCATTTTTGGGTCATGACTCATGAAGTTTATAGCACTTGTGTTGTTTATCATCGCACCGAAGTTCAAAGGGAGTCTTAATGGTGATATTTCTATATGGTGATTAACAGTAAAATTTCTTAACTATATGCAAATGATGAAATTTGAGACGTTGGAGAAAACTTAAACTATTTGAAAAAGAAAGCTACTAAAATCGAAAGGATAAGGTTACGAAGTTGGGGACAATAAACTATAACCGATCCAAAATAAGTCCATAGGAAAAGGTTGTACAAACGTGAATTAGTCTTTAAAAATTTTATCAAAAAAAGAAAGAAAAAAGAATTAGTCTTTAAAAAGCTCCAAGGTTTTACAAAAGTGAATTAGCCTTCTAAAACTTTGTAATTTCATAGTCATGGGAAAAAAGTTAGCTTTTTAATTAGCATCTGGCTTGTTTATAAACCTAACTGAACTTGCAAAAATTGGAAATTGTGAAGGAGTATTGAGTCTCCAAAAATTGCTTTCGGTGGATCATCAATTCTAGTTACTTTTAATACCCATTTAGATTTCGGAAAATGGGTCATTTGTCCAAAAAATTTTAAAACATGGTTCAAATGGACGAGTAAAAATTATTATGGGTGAAATGGACACAAAAAAAAAAAAAAAGCAAGGATGAAACTGGATTCATCCTGGCTTAAACTTAAAAAATAACGAGGATGAAACTGGATGCATCCTGATGTAAATTAAAAAAAAAATAATTGAAAATGGGTAAAATGAAACTGGTTACATCATGGCTATTTTTATATTTTTGTCCATTTAAACAGTATCAAAATCTAAATGTCTTTTTCACCCAGGATTTATTAATTTTGGTTTTTTTAACCAATTTTGTGTAAATACAAGTACTGCATTTTGATACCTTAGGCTCTCTCGATTTCATTTCATATTGAAATGCTCGTTGCAGTCGTTGTACGAGCACTTATTTTGGAGCTTTGACTTGTCATTTAAATCAAAATGTTGATTCTGCCAACTAGATAACAATTTTGACTTCATTAACTTACACCGTAAAATACAAAAGATAATTCTGTGAGGAGTTCCAAAGGCGGGCAGCGCAGACAGCGATTTTTTCTTCTTTTTCTTTTATATAAAAATTAATTATATTAACTAAGCAATCTAGTACAGAAGGTCTACAATTTTATTTTTATCAAAAACATTTGAAATAATGCTTTGACATGTGTTGTATACTCCCTCCGTTACTTTTTAATAGGCTGGTTTTGTTTTTAGAGAAAATTAAGGAAATTAAGAGAACTAATCATTGAAAGTGGTCTTCATGACATTTGTCAATAAAAGAAGTGAAGTGAAATGGTCCCCATGACACTTGTCAGCAAAGGAAGTAAAATGAAATGGTCCACATGACACTTGTCATCAAAAGAAGTTAAGAGAAAAGTGGTCCCAGAAAATTGAAGTGACATTTGACTTTCCCAATTAGGAAACCAGCCTATATTTTTGTAACATTTATTTATAGAAACCAGCCTATCAAAAAGTAACGGAGGGAGTAGTATTCTGATCCTTGCTTCTTTAGCTACCGAGTCTACTGCTGCATTATGAACTATGTTTATAAATCTTACCTTAGCTTGAGGTATTTTTCCTAGATAAGATAAAATTTCTTTTATAGTATTCTCTATTGTCCAAGAAATATATGATCCTTTTTTGTTGATGGAATCTGCTAGCACTTTACAATCTGTAACAATAAAAACGCTGGAGAGAAGATTGTCTTTTAGCCAAAATAACACTTTTATTAGAGTTTTTGCTTTTGCGTGCAAAGCCGAAGAAGCCCAATCTGAACCTGCGGGTAAATGCATAAAAGCTTCTTGGTCGACCAAATACAGGATGAAAGCATATCCAATGGTAAGTTCACTTTATTGAAAGACGCGTTTGTGAATATTATCCAATCCGCGTTTAAGTTATTCCAATATCGTTTAGACGATCTCTTCTGCTGAATATCTTTGTTTTTTTTTTCTGGGGTGTAACAGACAGCAATTCAACCACTAATTAAAATAGGAATAGTATAAGGTGGATCCCACATTTTAGTCATGACTCATGATACTCCTGGCAGTTCAAAAAGGTTGGTACGGCAATTAACATTTTTTTGTTGTTTTGTTTCGTTTTGTTTTGTTTCAAGTGTCTTTGTACTCCCAAATAAAATAAATAAATTCCTTCATTTTTTTAATTGCTGCCAATTCTTGATGGCACAAATAACCAGGAAGTTTTGTAGTAGATAATAGGGATAGATAAAGAGGCACAAAGAGAAAGATATTTCATTCATTAGCTTTAGTGTGTTACATAGATAGTCCTTTATATACAATAGGAATAGAACCCTAGATACTATATTGGGCTGCACATCCGTGGGCTAAAGCCCTACAACACTCCCCCTTGTGCGGTCCAATAGAACTCCATATGCAGTACTTCACATACAATGCTTCGGATGTAGGTCTTCAAATGTAGTTATCTCCTTGATGACTATTGTGTCTAAGACAATTGCTCCATTAAAACTTTGACAAAGAAAAACCCAGTGGGACAAAACCTTGGTACAACTTGTCACATGTAGTACTTCACATGTTGCCTCGTATTTTACATGTAGTTTATCACCTGTAATACGATCTTCAAAGATCGTCGAGTCTAAGTTAGTTGTCTCGTTAAAACTTCGTCAGGCTAACCCAGAGGGACAATACCTGAACTAAAGAAAAAGGGTACAACATTAAGTAAACTTAGAACATAGTTGGATGCGTATACGTTGCCTCATTAAAACCTTGACAAGGAAAACCAAGTGGGATAAAATATTGATGACGGGAAAAGAGTACAACGTGACAGATGCAAGTAAAGGTGATCCATTGCAGATGATCACTTTGCTCCGTTGAAGTTGACTAGTTGCTTAACAACTCCGAAGGAAGAAAATCCTTGTAAGAAATACAATAGTCTTAGCTGGAAAATTACATTCCCGGTGTTTTTTGTTGTCTCATTAAAAACCTTGCCGAGTCACAATATCCTGTGGGAAAAAGTAACCTCGGTGAAACAAAATAGTTCAACACACCATTAGATGCTCCCCTGATGTCAGACAATTTTCATTAGTCTAATGCAGTCAAAAGGAGTTTATCACACTGTACTTTTGTGACTTGAATGTTTATAAGACCATATTGTTGATTCTGGAAGTTACGTTAACAGACTATCGCATTTCATTTCTTTGATTCAGATATTTTCAGTAATATCAACGCGATCTTTATGTCTTCAACGTTCAACATACTTGATGCTTTTAGTGTTGCCTCGCTAAAAAACTTGTCGAGTAATAAAACCCTTTGGGAAAAACTATTCTCGATCGAAGGGAAAAAGAGTACAACACAACTTCAATTTCGAAGTAAAATATGTCGACATCATATCCTTGGATCCTCCCCCTGATTTCGGCATCTCCCCCTGATTACTTTCAGAGTTGTTCTAGACAGTTACTTTAGTCATGTATTTTTCGAAATTGAATATTGGCAATGACTTCGAAAACAGTCTACCATATCTCCCCCCGATTACTTTTGTTATAGAAGAGATTATTGTTCCTTCATACAACAACTTTTGGATTGCACTTTCATTAGCATTCATTTTTATGTCTTTGCATGGATAAAACAAATTTATGTCAATGGTTACTTTTAAGTACGTGATTACATTCATTATACCATTCCAATGACATTGTGTTGGCGCGGAGCTATATCTAGCTAACAAGTTCCCTGAGGATGTAAACTTTAATCGAGTATATTACTATACTAAGTACGAAGATGTGTATATTTTACTTAGATATGGGAATTTCATCCCAACACATCTTCGTCATCTTGCTTTAGACGAAATGGTCACTTACTTACATTTGAACCTCGACTAATCATGGGAGTGCTATCAGGATGCATGTCTTTATTAAATTGTCTGGCAACTTTAGACATATGCAAACTTGTGGAATAATATACCACAAGCTTAGTATTCGGTCGAGCTTTCCCCGGGTTTTTCATCTCAAATTCAGATTTGAAATAACTTGTAAGATCCTTTGTTCCATTAAGAGTACTTATCATGTCCATACCGTCGACATAGATATCTACAATTCTGAATCAGGAACTTATTTAATACGCATGGTACAAAACCTTACTTGTTTATCCCTTCCCAATCAAATAATCACTTAGACGGGTATACCACATCTTCCTGATTGTTAAAGCAATAAGTGAGTGTTCTAGTGTAACTGCAAACACACCTTGTGGTTTAGAGTCATTCGACTTGGGAAGCAAAAAGGTCGTCATGCACTTTTGTAAATATCTTTGAGTCTAAATCTCCAGAGATATAACCACATCTACTATGTTTCAAATTCTTTGGAAACAACCGAGCAAACTAATTAACTAAACATTATGATATTCAAAAGAGTAAGCGATTCAGGGGTTTGTGAGAAACCTCGCGCCACAAGGTGATTCTTTATACTTTAAGACCTCATTCTTCTCAGTACACTTTGTGACAAATAACCACATATGTCCCATAGGATTTATACTTGGTTGGTTAGCACTACCACACCAAATACCCGTATATTTGTCAAAGAACTAAGTTCTACCTGGATTGCTTAGGCCAAATAGGGTATATTAATTAAATACCCTTAGTTTTGACACCCAATAAAAATACCCTTATACAACAATATAAATACCCCTATCATTTAAATACCTTATCCCTTAAAAAAATAGATTACCTTAATACCCTCACTTACAATATTATTTTCCATTTAAAAATTTTATCCATTAAAAAATAATTTTTTCTATTATTTCACATCCACCAACAGCACCATTTCACCACCAACAGCACCACCGCCACCACCACTCCACCACCACCACCGCCACTCCGCCACCACCGCTCCGCCACCAACACCACTTACTAAAAACAACCACCAATAATATTCCACCACCGTCAGACACCACCACCACTGTTGTTGCCGCCGCCGCCATTAATATTAGTTGTCAACAACTGAAGTTCATCCAAAAAATCAAAAGTTCAAAAATATTTATCAAATTTGGTTGTTGATTCCATTTTTCCATTGTTGATACACAAACAATGGTTGTTGACTCCCTAAAACTAAGGTCAATTTCTATTGTTGATATACAAATATTTGTTGTTGATTCCATTTTTCCATTGTTGATACAAAAACATTGGTTGTTGACTCCCTAAACATTGGTTGTTGATACAAAAATATTTGTTGTTGACTCCTTACACTAAGATTAATTTCTATTGTTGATACACAAATTTGGTTGTTGATTCCATTTTTCCATTGTTGATACACAATCTAAGGTTGTTGATACAAAAATATTGGTTGTTGACTACCATTTTTCCATTGTTGATACACAAACTAAGGTTGTTGATACACAAACATTGGTTGTTTACTCCCTAAATAGTTGATGGAGTAGTATTCAACAACTTGTCGTCCAGCCTCACCACCACCACCGCCAGCAGCGTACAACATTTCCAACACCACAAACAACCAGAATCACCATTATCTTCATGAACAACTTTAATTAATCATTCCAACCACAACCAACACAATCTCCATCATCAAAATTCATTGTTCTAACCTCACCAGCATCACCAACACCACCATCACACAGAATATCCACCAACACCACAACAACCATAACCACCACAATATTCATGACTGATTTTATCTACATACTACCACCACCAGCAGAAACTCATCTCTGTGAAATTAAATTCAAACAAAACCTAACATCATTCATACTCACCGACTCATTCTTCCTTCCGCGTCTGTGAATCAATGGCAGCAAACCCATTTTCTTCCCTAAATTTTCTCGATAGAAACTAAATCCAGCTCTCCATGAAATCAATCAAACGTTGCTTCATCTCCTCAATTTGAATCTTAGATCCCCTCATTCTTCAATTCATGACAGATGACCAACAGATGAGTATCTACCCTCTCTGTCAAAGCAGCAACAGATGAGAACGAGAGAGAGAGAGAGAGAGAGAGAGAGAGAGAGAGATCTTATTTCTTCGTTTCATGAATCCTAAGCGCAAAACCATCGATCTCTGTTCTTCACCATCCGTCGTCACATGGGATAGCAGTGGTGGTGGCGATGGCTTTAAGATATTTTCCAGATCTGAAATTGATTTTTTTTGTATTGATTTTCCATTGTATTCTCCATCCGTAGTGGTGGTAGGTGGTAACGGTGGTGGTGATGGCGATGGCGGTGACACTGGTATTTGTGTTGGTTGTGAGATGGTGACGGAGATGGTGGTGGTAGTGATGGAGACGGTGGTGGTAGTGATAGAGACGGTGTTGGTTGTGAGATGGAGACGATGATGGTGAAGTAAAAAGGGAAAGAGAGAGAGAATTGAAATAAAAGAGGAGATGATATGGATGTAAGGGTATATTTGTAATGTTGTCTAATCCTTAAGGGACCCCTGATGGGCTTTGGATGGAGAGGGGCATTTTTATTGTAGGATAAGGGTAGTTGTGTAGCCCATCAAAATTGAGGGTAATTATATAATTCCCACGGCCAAATATGCTATTTATTTGAATTTAATCAAAATAAAGCATGATTCGATCTCATTGTACTCTATTTCTGGAGTAACTATTTATGTATTATATCATCATTGTGCACGCATGATCCTTCCATTGAATCATATGCATTCTCATAATCCGTCAGGATTTCATTGTTCTATAGAATCATTTAAAGCTTCAGAGCGTCCTCCAGTTTGATTCATGGACATTTTCAAAGACAATCTTATGAGATGATTTTTGATGATATAAATAAGTTGTTCCTTACTCACCTACTTCATTTCTCGGTGAGGATTGATCGAACCAAATGGTTTCTCCAACTTCCTTTATGGAGCCACGACCTCAACCACACTTCCACTGAGTGTAGTTGTAATACCTTAGTCTATGGTGTATATCCCTTATTGAGGATTTGTAACCTTGCATGTAAGTTTGCAGTTGGTATGTGTGATCTCATAACTTTAGCAACATCAGTGTACATTCTGAAAATCGAATATTCTTTATCACTTCACATTTACATTTGTGGAATACAAGAATCAATATGAGACACAATGGGAACACACCACGACAATTCCTGTCGTTCCCCTAGAAAATACTTTTTCTTATCTCCCCCTAACGACGGGAAGATTGTCTCATTAAAGTGATAACTCGCAAATCTTGTGGTAAGAGATCTCCTGCCAAAGGTTTTAAAATGCAGATAATTGTTGAGAGTAGATATCCAACAAAATTACTTAATCATTTTCGTGACCCATCATAGTACGATATGGACTCGTAATGGCACATATATAGTGCAACCAAAAATGAGTAAGAACACGAATGTCAGGCTTAAATCCAGTTACCAACTGGTACGTATAAAAGGTTGACTAATATTGGGTTCTAAAATGAATTAAGTAAAGATGCGTCAATATTGCATATTCCCCAAGAAGTTAAAGGTAGGTTTGTACGCATAACCATGCCTAAGGAAACATCTATAACCTTTGATAATAACCTTTGTGAGACCTTGGGGTATAGGATACTCTGCATTGATCTTATTAAACATGCAATAACCATCAAGTCCTTTTGATGTACACTCGCTGGCATTTACAAGGGCTGGTGAGCCCTTACATGTAAAATATGTGCTAGTAGTTTTCCAAACGCAAATTTCTTGGGAACTATAACTATTCCAAAATGTAAAAACATTCACCAAAGCCATAAGTCAGTTAATGGTCCGCATTCTGCATGAATATTTTTCTAAATTTCACCTCGTTTTCTTTGTAATATGGAATTTTTACCATTTGCATCTTAGGATGGTCTCTATCAGTTTTACTGAAGACTTTGTAAAAATGAGTGATATACTTTCTTACAAAAAGCATAATGGTAAGGGGGTTGTGCATCTAGTACTTTAAAGAACACTTATTGAGAGGTATACCGTCACTTCACATTCTGTCAATCTTTTTCCCATTGTGTCGTCCACTCAAATAAATTGATGTTCGTATTAGTCCTTTCAAAACGAGCATCATGTCACAACCAAAGTGGCTTTATGGTTATGCCCAAAGTCTGTATGAGTCAATTCCGAACATTTCATCGTCGGAGTCAATATGGATTCAATAATCCAAATAATATAGCGATTTACATTTCACTAGATTGACTCATTAGTTTCTCTAAAAATATGTTTCCTTCCAATACATTAGAGACTATGAAAGATGGAGTCAATTACATTCTCACTGTGAGTTTCCACATGATATCCACTTGCATGGGTTTCTGTGGAATTTAACAAGGTGTGATTATCTCTTGGTACATGTAGAGATTTTGTGACGTCTTTCTTCTATCTTGAAAACAAATTTTGAACAGTGTTGCGCTTGATGATCCAATCTTGTAGTCACATTATAAAGAAATAGTTCAACAACTAGTTTAAATTCCTTAAGCTGGTGAGAGGGAAACCACTATCTGTTAGGAATTGAGTTTTGATATATTAAATAAGTGGTGTGTCCTTATTAGTAACAAAAGTTAGATTCAACTCAAGTACTTTAGAGTGAATATATGTTACGTTTCGGGGGGGTGATGTATTTTTCATCCAAATATATCTCAAGTGCATTGGAAAATTTATGTCTTGTGGGAATGATTTACTTTTCATTCCATAAGCGCAGACATTGGATCTAGTTCAATTAAATAAGGTAGTCAATTGGTCGGGCAAAATTCTTTTTTCCATTAAAGTTGATGTGGAAATTGGTTGCTACTATGATACACACATTACATTGTATATACCAATACCTATGACCAGGTGCATTTACAACTCTTTCATTTATGATGGAAGCTAGAGTTACATTTTAGCTGATCCCATGTTCGGTTGATAGTTGCGTGTTGGTGTTATTACTACCGAAGACAAAATACATATTTGTCTCATGATATATATGTCCCTTTTCACATGCTTTATATGAGTCGGTACGTCTAACCCTCATTACTTCGGGGTTCTTTCTATTTTCAATTTTTGCCACATTTAGCTTAATTTGAGAAATTTCTTTATCTCAAGAGGGCAAGAGAATCTCACTATACATGTCAACCACTTACTTTAGGTTGAATACATTACTAAAGATAGTTCTCTTGTTGTCATACTTCAACATATACTGGTTCGTTAGTATCATGGATGAAGTAGAGAAATGGAAATTTTCTGACTCGTGTCATCTTTTGTGAGTTCTTCCAACACAATTGGAATACATGTGATTTTATTTGAACGTATCTTTTGAAACTACTAACAAATTAATAGTCGAGCAAGTGGATTACATTCCACGGAACATTCAAATTTTAGGAAGAAAATATCAAGTACACAATAATGGTACTCAAATACTTCTAAACCCCAAATAAATATATTTGAATCTAGTTGGTACAACCAATTGAACAAAAGACACCATTCAACTATTGCCGATATCATATCCAAGAGAATATCAAGTACACAATAATGGTACTCAAATACTTCTAAACCCCAAATAAATATATTTGAATCTAGTTGGTACAACCAATTGAACAAAAGACACCATTCAACTATTGCCGATATCATATCCAAGAGAACAAAATAACATTAAGACTAAAATTCTTAATGATTGAGATCAACGCTCCTAATTTAAATTCTTAAGACAAAAATAAACAACTTGGCATGTTCTAAAGAAGAAAAAAAAACTAGTAAGTATTCAATGTTAACGCCCACACTGGTTACGTACCTCCAACTTTGGCTCAAAAAAAACTTTGGCTCCCGATGTACATAGGCAGGACAGGAACAGACGTGGTCGCCACATTCCAAATTAATAGACGTGGTCGCCACATTCCAAATTAATTAAATGATCATATACTAGCGAGTGGAGCTTACCTGGAATAACGTAGTCTGCCACTTTTTCCCTTCAAAGTTCAAGCAACAATCGTGCTAATGCAGTTGCACGGACAGAACCGGAACGGGACTGGACAACTTTAACCGGGACGGGACACCACAACCAAAGGAACAGGTCGGATCGGGTTGAACCGGTTCGGTTGGACTGGGTTGAATTGGCTCAGCTGGACCGGGATGAATCGGAGAGGTTGGACTGTGCTGAATCGGTTCTGTTGGACGGGATCGGGATTTTATTTTCTAACCTAATTTCTTCTTCATCGTGGAAACACAGCGGACGAGAAGAACTGGCGAAATAATCAACCGCCGCACAAAAAAAACAAAAAAAAAAAAAAGTACAGCACGGATTAGACTGAGAATCATCAAAATATATACTACTTCAAATGAAAATCAAAATATATACAATCATTACATGGGCGGTCTATATACAGTCAAAACATATGCAGCTGCTAACGGCCAAAATAGCTTGTACAAATTTTAGATCACTAACAGCCACATCATGTGCAATTAATCAAATCAATCATCAATGATACAGTCATGATTCACATGACATGTGCAATCCTTAACGGATGAAATAACATTTACACATTTGAAGACATAAATATATTGGAAAACATTTGATAACAAGAGGTATATTTAAATAAAATGAGATTTGTTTAGGTATTACTTGGCTGTAAGATCCGGTAAAAAAAAAAAAAAATTGAATTACAGACCTAAATCCCGAGATCGTACTTGAACCATGATAACCCAGGAAAAACAAATAGTCACCGAAGAGATGGTTCTTCCCAAGAGTGCATTCGATCAAGAAGATAAAAAAAATAAAAAGCGGCTGCTCGGTTAGAGGATCGTGACTGATAACGTTTTGTATTAGATAATAAGGATAGATAAAGAGGCACAAAGAGAAATATATTTCATTCGTTAGATTTAGTGTGTTACATAGATAATCCTTTATATACAATAGGAATAGAACCCTAGATACTATATTGGGATGCACATCCGTGGGCTAAAGCCCTACAACAGGAAGATACTAGTAGGCATGGTTTTTGCAGGATTGACTTACGGCACTTTATTCCCCGACCTTGATGGCTTTATACATTATGTTTGTCGCATTTCTTTCATGACAAAGTTTGATAGTGAGACAACACTCTTTGTAGTACATACTACTTATCTCCGTCCCAAATTAGTTGAGCTAGTAGTACAATTTAGAAATGATTTATCTCCCAAACTATACCATGTATATTTGTAAATTTTGTATCATTGAAAAGCATTTTAAAACACCCGCATAGCGAATATAAACATGACTATCAAATGATATAAAGTCAATTATTAATGGGACAAAATTTAAAAATGACTAGCTCAACTAATTTGGGACGGAGGGAGTATAATATATGGTCAGGTTCCCGATTAATCAAAAGATGTATAACATGGCAACTTATGTCATCATAATCCATACACCTGATGATGATTAGCAGGATTTGAATATTCTTTTATTTTATGCAGTCGAACAACAAAGTCGAGTTTAGATTTAGTTTAGGTATATAGAAGAAATAAGAAAAGTTTAGAAAAGTAAAGTTTTATTGATTTTCAATATGTATGTTCATACAATATAAACATATATTTATACATGTTCTTAAAGACTTTCAACACAAGTATTTACTACTTTAAGATTTCTTAGAATACGAACCAGTTTATATTTAACATATTTTAGAACATTCACAAATTCTTAACTTTAGCATCACGTCACATATGTTGTCCTAACACCCTCCAGCAAGCGCAACGAGTCATCTTGAACCGTCAGCTTGGTTCTTCGCGAAGTAAACTGATATTTAGAAAGAGGTTTTGTGAATATATCTTCCACTTGATATTTTGAAGAAATGAACCGAACATATAATTTTCTTGAAGCAACCTGATCACGGACAAAGTTATAGTCTATTTCAATGTGTTCTGTGCAAGCATGAAATATGGGATTTACGGTAAGATAAGTTGCTCCAAGATTATCACACCATAACACAGGAGAAGGTTTGGTAGACACCTGTAATTCTGAAAGAAGATATTGAATCTACATGATTTCAACAGTAGCAATCATAAGACCACGATATACAGCTTCAGTACTTTAACAAGATATTATTTTTTGTTTACGAGCACTCTAGGAAATAATGTTACCACCCAAGAAGATACAATATCCACTAGTAGATCGATGATCATCCAAAGAGCTAGCCCAATCAAAGTCCGTATAAGCAGTAAAGGATAACTTTAATTCGTTGCAGGTTAAAGATGGATCCAAAACGCAAACGTAATATACGTTTAACTAAACTCTAGTGATATTCAGTTTGGTTATGCATAAATTGACAAACCTTATTGATCATCATAGGATAAATTAGGACGAGTAAATGTCAAGTATTATAAAGCACCGACAATGCTTTTGTATTGTGTAGCATTAGTGAGCAAAGTACTGCGATCAGCTGACATATATCAAGTTGTGACGACTGGAGTTTGAATTGGTTTTACACCATCCATTTTAACTCTAACAAGAAGATCATGAACATATCTTCTTTGTGTAAGAAGTAAACCTGAAGACGTACGTGTTGCTTCAATTCCAAGAAAATAAGACAGAGAACCAAGGTATTTTATTGCAAACTCACTTTACAAAGAAGTACGAATGGATGCCAACCCTGATGTACTTGAACCAGTAAGAATAATATCGTCGACATAGACTAGTAAGAGAACAATACCTGTATCATCAGGTCTAAGAAATAAAGATGAATCACATTTGGAAGTTATAAACCGGTTTTGTAACAAGAAAGTACTGAGCCTATGGTACCAAGCACGTGGGGATTGTTTCAAGCCATAGAGAGATCGATGTAGTTTACATACACACGTAGGAAAATTAGGATCAGTATATCCTTGTGGTTGTTTCATATAAACTTCCTCTTCAATATTTCCGTACAGAAAAGCATTTTGAACATCAAACTGATTAATATACCAATTATGAGAAAGTGCCAATGCAAGAATGATACGTATAGTGCAAGGTTTGAAAACTGGACTATATGTTTAGCCATAATCAACACCTTCTTGTTTATTGTATCCTTTGTCTACTAAACGAGCTTTATAACGTTCAATGGTGCCATCATCTTTACGTTTAATACGAAAAACCCACTTAAATCCAATGAGATTCATGGATAGATGATATGGTACCAAATTCCATGTACCATTTTGAAGCAATTCATTGTATTCATATTTGATGCTTGACGCCAATTTGGATCTTCCTGACCTTGTAAATAACAAGTTTGTTCAAAATCAGCTACAAGGGCATATTTAGAAATTTGGTTTGTAAATATCATTTGTAGCTCTAGTTATCATAGGATGACCAGTAGAAACTCAAGTGCAAGATGAATCAGTTTTTGTTAATACGTACAAATGCACTAAGAGAAGAAGAAACATTATCATTCTAAGTAGAAGAAGGTGGTGCAGCATTATTTGAAGTGGTAACAGGAGATATTTCTGCTTGAGGACTTAATTTTGATTATTCATGATATACGTGAGTATCACCATTTGGTGAATCAAGTAGTGTATCATCATTAGAAGATGACTGTTGCAGCATAACACTATGAGATGATCTTATAAAGATTGGAATGATATGAAGTGGATTAGGTGTTACCTGATCAGTGAATGTCGTAGATGATGTCGTCGACGTAGCAAAGGGAAATACAGTCTCATTGAACAATACATGACAACTAACATAGACACAACCAATGAGAATATGGAGACATTTATATCCTTTATGTAAAAGACTATACCCTATGAAAACACAAGGAGATGATAATGGTTTCATTTTATAAAATCGATATGGACGAAGATGAGGATATCATAAACACCCTAAAACACACAATAAATAAATAATATGGTGATGTACCAAATAGAACCTCATAAAGATATATGTTTTCAAGAGTAGAATATGGAGTATGATTCATAATTAACCTATAATACAGAATGCATCATACCAGTAAGACGAAGGAGCGCAGAGGCCATAAATAATAGAATAAGACCATTTCCACGAATATGACGATGTCGTCGTTTAACTAAACCATTTTGTTAAGATGTATGTGAACATGAAAATCGATGTGAAATACCATGGTTTTGAAGGTAAGAAGTTAGTTTACGATACTCAACTACATTATCTGACTGAAAGATTTTTATTTTTTTGTTAAAAAGATTTTTCACGTGTTTTTTAAACATAAGAAAGATAAAAGATACTTCTGACTTGTGAGACATAGGAAACATCCAAGTAAAGCGACTATGTGCATCAATGAAAATAATGTAATCATAGGTTAGAAAAAACATGAGACGGACCCCAGACATCATAAACAACCAAGTCTAAAGGATTCAAATATTTAGTTTTACTAGAAGGAAAAGACAATTTGTGACTACGATGCACATGATAGGAGAAGAAAAAGCTTATAGTATTAATAGAAATAGGAAGATCAAACTTAGAAATAATATGACATACAATACGCATCATAGGGTGACCTAATATAGAATGTCAATTATGTAGACTAGTAGGTTCACCTACACAGGCTGCTGGAGAGACTGATGAAGCATCAAGTTCATAGAGACCACCTTCCCTACGGCCGCGTAGGATTACCTTCCCCGTACATCGATCCTTCACATGACAAATATCAGGATGAAATTCAAATAATATATTGTTACCAGTTTTCAGTCGAGATACAAATAAAAAATTGTGAGAAATTTGAGGAGTATTAATTGTGTTATGAAGATGTAACTTACGATCACGAGTCCCTAGAATAAAACAACCAACACGAGAGTTCGGAACAGAAGTACCATAACCCAATATGATTTGGTCAGGACCATTGTATTATGATGGAAGACGTAACCGAGAGAGATCATTAGTGATATGATCAGTTTCTCCACTGTCAGGAACCCAAGGAGCAGTAGAAGTTGATCTTGGTGCAAAGGTGTGAACTTACGGGTACCACCAGTTTCCTCTCCAGCGCCATTTCATTGTTGAGAACTAGAGTTTGATACCGTTGATCTTGTAGAAGAAGCAATATTATCTACAGGTTGAGAATTCAAAGACTTGTTTTGTTGTTCCATACGTAGCTCAAAAGTAAGAAAATATGTAATAAAGTCTTCAAGATTAACAGTTCCCATTGAGGAAGTAAGAGACGTAACTATGGATTCGTAAGACGAATCCAATCCTGCAAGAATACAGTGATGTAATTCAGTATTGGTGACAGTAGTATCTGCAGCACCAAGAATGTCAATAATATCACGAGCACGATCGATATAAGCTATCATAGAGAGAGATTCTTTCTTCAAGGCACGAAGTTCACATTGTAGGTGATGAATATGAGCATCAGACTTAGAGGCTAATAAAACTTCAAGAAAAGACCAAACGTCCTGTGAGGTGGTGAGACGATGAACATGTCTCAGAACAGCATGACTTAAAGAAGAAAATATCTAACGAATAAGATTTTTTTCATGTTTCTTCCAAGGATCATATTCAGGATTAGGGGTTGATGTGTTTTCTAGAGTCGCAGGAGGACAAGGTTTTTCACCAATAACAAAGTCATCAAGTTCATAACCTTGAATATAAGGTAAGAATTGAGCATGCCAAAGAGAATAATTTGTCTCATCAAATTTGACGGTGATTATATGATGAGGTTGAGAGAAAACAGAAGAATCCATCATAGATTGACAAGAGTTGAGAACAGTCAAAATTTTTGAAACGGTAGAAGATGCGGAAGCCATGGAGAATCGAACAAGAATGATACCAAGTCGAGTTTCAGTTTAATTTAGGTATAGAGAAGAAATAAGAAGAATTTAGAAAAGTAGAGTTCTATTAATTTCAATATGTATATGTTCGTACAATACAGACATATATTTATACAGACTCTTAAAGACTTGCAACACAAGTATTCTCTAGTTTAAGATTTCTTAGAATACAAACTGTTCTATATTCAACACATTCTAAAACATTCCCAAATTGATAACTTTAGCATCATGTCACGGATTTTGTCCTAACAAGCAAGAAAAAATATTTAATGATTTTATAGGGGATATGTAAGTTGACATAACTTTTATAGATTGAAAAACTTAATGGTGGATTTCATAACATTACGATTGGTGTTTACGTCCAGTCGGTTTTGTATTTCCAATGATATTGAAAATTAAAGTTTTATTTAAGTTTGAATCTAATTGGAAAAGGTTTGAACACTTGTGCAACAGAAGTATAAGTGATGTATAATTGTTTAAGAAGGTATATATCCCAGTACTACTGCACAATCTAAATGCAAGTTTTTAGTTGGCAGTGTTATCCATCTCCACTATTATCCACCATTAACATCCCCCATTAGGTGGCATGATTTAGGCCGTTAGATTTCGTCAAAATGCTTCAATAGGATAGCAGGAGGTCCATTTAAAGAAATCGAACCGATATTTAAACGTGGGGGATAGGAAGCATTTTCGGTTTCTAGTATGAATAGCTTTGCTAACAAAAGGACCAAATCGGTTGATGATTATTGGCTAAAATCTAAAGTAAATATTGATAGTAAATGAAGTCATCCCTTAACGGCCGTTGCCATTTTATATCCATGGGTCAAATATATTTCAAGTGGCCGGCAATTTTTCTTAGTATTCTATGGTTGCACAAACCGCCTGAGCTTCATGTACCAATCACATTCTTCATTGAGGAAGAGGTCTCAAGCTAAAAACACCCTTTCAACTAAATGCACTCGTTAGCTCTGACTTTCATAATAACTATTGTCCAAACAAATTTTGAGGAAATATATCTTGCTTATTTAACAATGAATCCAAGGCATTTTCAAGTTGTAAAATAAAATGACAACAATTTCCTTGAAAACTATAACGATTTCATTCTTATACGTGCCATCTCATGAATATCCAAATGGTTTACAAATTTTAACTGACCTTTTTTCTTTTTGAAGCATAATTTTTAACTGACCTATGTACTCTATAGAAAAATGTAGCATGTTCAGATGCATGAAAATTTGACCATTTTTTGAGTCGGATATGTCTAAAACAGATAAAAAGAAAAGAAAAAAACCATAAAATAAGATATAATCGGTCTATGAATATAGGGTTTAGGAAAGAACGCGAAATTTGTGGATATGAAAAGGAATCGGGGGATATAGAAAAGGACAAATACAGGATCTATGTATCAATTCGGGGTCACCCCTTCGTAATACCTAATCTACCCCTCACTAATCAGGATTAATGATTAATAATAATTAGTAAAAGCATAAGATTTTTGATAAATGATTAGTGTGTGTTTTATTTGAATTTGGGTGAGTGAGGTGAGAGTAGAAGGAGGGAAAAAATTTTTGAGAGAGAAATTTTTTTGGAGAAAATGGAGGATGATTGTGAATAGAGAATTGATGCTGCTGAATCTTTAGCTCAACTACAACAAGGAGCATATCTTGAATCTTCAGCTAACGACAACAACTCTCAACTGCAACTCTTTCTTGAGCCAACACCCTTGAATGATGATTTTGACGAGTATGGAGAGTTTCTTGAAGAACCAACACAAGAAAGTAAACTTGCACAACATACTAGCATCCCAACACACAGGTAAAGCTGCTAAGATGTCGAAAAATCGAATTTTTTCTTTAAACCTGCCATTTTTTCAACTGAAAAACCTCGGTGCTGGCATGGTAGTTTTATGAATACCATGCCGGTAGTCGCGGTACCGGCATTGTATTCATACTACGACCATGCCGGTAGACCGATATCCCCCATTTTGAATATTGATCCGGCATAGCATTCTACCAAAAAACTATGTCGACACGTTGTTAACCTTTGTACCTGGAAGGGATGGATGGCATCGTATGAGGAGAATCACCAATTTTGATGCCCACGCCAGCATAGTTGTGTTTTATAATTACGATGCCGGAACTATTGTGCCGGCGTACATCTTTGTTTTGAACCCATGCCGGAAATGCAGAAAAAACTTCCAGAGAAATCAGTGACTTTTCTAGCATTTAAATTAACATCATAACCGTGCCGGTACTCTGTCAAAATCATATTTTTCATGGAGATTACAGAAAGCCAACATAGTATCCAAACAAAGTTCTATGCCGGAACTCTGTCATTTAGAGAACCGGCATTGCTTTTACTGTTTTCGATCATGCCGGTTCTGAAGAAAAAATTAAAAATTTAAGTGATCTGGGAACATTCAAACTCTGTAAAAGATGTAATTTGACACAATTTTATCAACATAATAAATTGAATAACAATACTAGATTGTATAAAAGAACAAACTCCAAAGTTTTGGTGTTCCAAACCAAAAACAAATCAAACATAAACCAAGTCAAGCAAAGAGTATAACAAGACACACAAACAAACACATTGTTCAAGACTCACAAACAAACATAAACCAACACTAGATTGTTCAAACCAAACTAATATTATAGAAGAAACACACGATTACTCGGTTGTTGGCTTCTTGTGTACCCTCTTCTTCTGTTCGCCCCACAAGTCTTTTGCCTACGGATCTTCAATTTTGTCAATCTTTTGTTCGACGTTCTCCATTTATTTCTGTGTCAGCACCTCTCCTTTATTGTTCTTTTTCTTAAAGAACTTTGACAAATTTCCAATCCGCTGACGCTGTTAAGGAAATTTTAAACTTGTACTTAGTATGTACAAATGTATAAGTTAATAGATATAGATTAAAACATTGGTAATGAACAAGACGTACGTACCAACAACATAACGAGCTGTAGAAGTGCGGGTACAGTTGTGGTAGTTGTGGAGGGACGTGCTGGTAGTGTAGGAACAACTACGATATCTGAGCGTACAACATAAGGATGCGAATACTTCCAATGGCCTCTTAGGAAGGTTGATTCACTCTCATAACCGTTCTCAGCCAATTCCCAATCAGCCCTATCCAACACAAATCCTTGTTCTTCCCTTTTACTTCAATGTGCAAGAATAGGTTTTGGGTCGTAAACTACGAGAGTATGGTTCTCATTTGATTGGCATTGAGGAAAGTCATAAGACAATTTCTGATAAGATGTATCCATGAGATCTTTCTTGTACCCAAGTTGGCGCATTACACAGCGAGGGTTGTGCATAACAAATCCTTTTGGATGAAATAACGGTCCATTGTAAAATGAAACATTGTCACGCCTTTGCAAGTAAACTCCTCTGGCATTCCTATATGGGTCAAACACAACATCTTGGACAGCCACCGAGTCCAAAGACAATCTCATTGCTAATAATCATTTTTTGTTATTGGGCCTTGGGGTATTCACTAGTGGAAAATGAGTTTTTTAAGTCTACCTGGGCTTTATAGAAACGTCTTCCAAGAGGTTTCTTAATAAACTGGGCTTCCGATGGGAGACGTTTTTATAGAAAAATCAAGGAAAACTGAATCGAGCTCCCGAGGAAGTCATAATATGAGGGGGTAGTTTAGTAAATAGAAAAAGCTTCTAGAAGGAGTATGATTACGTTTGTTAGAGAAACTGGTTCCTATAATCCCCATATTTAATTTTTCTTCTCTCAATCACCCAACCTTATCTTTCGATCTGTTCTCTTCTCTGTCTTAACTTCGCCCCTCTCTTTGTTCTTCCTCTTAGCCAAGATTTTGGTAGATTTCCCCTAAAATTAGTTTCTTATTTCATTAATTTGTTTTTCAATCGTTTTATCCAGTCAAAAGTTGAGGAGAGAATTGTTGAGTTTTCTTCCTCTTCAGAGATTATATCACTGAATTCTACCAAACCCTAACCCTGAATTACTCAAACATACACACAATTTTACCTATTTCAATTCCTTAGTGTAATGAAACCTAATTTCTGAAACCTTGCTTTGGTTTTTCTCCATAAAAGTTGAAGGTAATGATCTTCAAACCTTTAGTTCTTTAATATTTCCTTCAACATTTTAACCCACATTTTAACCCTAGATGTGCTTTAAATCTCTGATACTGAAATGGGTTTTTCTGTTTGCAGATGGTTATTCGTAATTGATGGTGTTCTCACTCTTAAAAGGTAAAAAACCCTCTCTTTTAATTCAATAACTCTAAGTATCAGATCTGTAATTGGTTAACTTGTCTTGTTTAGGTTTCAATTTTCTATTTTGTTTTCCTTCATTCGCTGATTTTTTATTTTTTTATTTGAAGTGCAGTTTTGAAGATCTTCTCATGTTGATCAAGATTTATGTTTAAGGTAATTGCTATGTTACAATAGCACTTCCTTTTCTCTTTTTTATTCTGGTGCCTAGGTTTCATTTTGTATCAAAATTATTGATAGCTTGATTTTGCTACAATCGATGGTTATGGAAGTGGAGGGTCTAATGCTCATGCAACTCTGTATTGTGGTGTGGTGATGCTTTTGGTACTATGGGTAATGGGTAAGAAGTTTGGAATGGCCTTAGATGGTACAAATTTAATTACCTTAGATGCTTCATTCTTGGATGATATGCTTGGAATATCCAAAAAATATTTTTTTTTTTGATTGAATCTGGGTTATATTGTGTAGAGATCTGCTATAATATTCCTATTCAGAAATTTATGACTTTTTTTAGAATGAAGTTGTATGAAATTTTTCATTATATTGAATATGAACCTTTTGGAATTTATAGGTTGGGGGATTTGGAAAAGTATATGAAATTGGACGAGTTACTCGGAAACGGAGCAATTCAACCTGGCATAACCTTGAATTACCCACTATTGAGGAATCTCTCATCTTAATCAAGGCAAGCATCATCTTAGTATTTAAAGCTTAGTGCTTACCTGGACAAAGTCCTGTTCAACAATGGTGCTTCAAAATTATAATGCAAAGAGATTTACCACTACTAATTCTGCTAGATATTTCTATCGTGTGTGTTCTCTGGAATTTGCTCTCAAATTATAATGTTTGTGATTCAATACCAACCAAAACTTCATGCCTGAGATGGAATTTGAGGAATTCAGGACATAAGGATATTTAGAGAACCTCATATATGACATCGGGGTATATATTTCATTGTACTTGTTTACACGATTTGGGAGCTTGCTCTCTTACAGTCTTGTACGAGTTTTTGTGATGAAATTTGGTAATTGATGGCATAATTTAGATTTGATTGATTGATTTTGATATTTAGGTGTATTAGAATCTGTATTCAGTGGTTTTAGATTTGTAAATCTGATGTTTGAAATCTTTTTATTTAGAACAGCGTAGGAGGATTTTGAGAATGTTAATCGTTACTATTCTTGTTCTGTACTAAATGTAAAGGTTCTCTAAAATTACATATTTCTGAATGGAATTGAGTATCCAAGATGTTACAGTGATATGTTAGGATATGCATATATACCTATCGGATCTACTAAGTATTACGTACGCCTATTACAAGCAGGAGCAGGCATGCACGTTATCTCTTTCCAGTGCTACAGGGCATGGAACCAACATGATTGCAGCCATTAGTTTAGGTTCAGGATCAATTGCTCTTCCGGTTCTTGTAATCAGTGTAGCCATTATTTGTAATAAGTCACTTTTGATTGTAGAATTGGTTATTGGTTTAGTTATTGTTGTTGTTGTTGTTGTTGTTGTTGTTGTTGTTTCATGGAGTAATTATGGTTGTGGGTATTATTAGGCTTTATGGAGAAAGGAGGAGCGAAACCCCGCATCACGGTGTGTTGATTGTGTTTCTCCATTGGTTAGAAACAGGAGATCTCTTATGCATAAGGAAACCGAGGAAAAACTTGGGTGTAAGTTGATTTCTGTTCTTTTTTGTACTACAGAGTGGTAACTTTTTCTCAACACTGACTTATTTGCTTTAAGTACTACATCCTTGCATCAATTTATCACTGTATCCTTATCACGGTGTTTGAATTTCACCAGTGTGCATATGTTAACAACTTTTGATTTGGTTTTGCAGGGAAGGTTAATGCTATGAAGTGTTTGTTATCCCTGAGTTCTGATACTTATTTGTGAAACCCTGCAACACAACAAAATTCTTGTTACTCTCATGGATTTCATTATACACCCAAGTGTTTGTTATCCATGAATTCTGATACTTACTCTGTTTGTATGCAATTGCTGCAGCATCTTGAACAATTATTTCATGCTAGGTGGGGATCAAAATAGTTTGTAATGGTATTTATCAATTGCCACTGACAGCCATTTCACTGACCTCTTACTCTTACATTTCAGTTTGTAATGGTATTTATCAATAATGGAACTACAATTTGGAGCCTGAAAACAAGTGTTTTCATGTATGTGCAGGTTCAAGTTGGGATACATTTTTATGTTTAGCTTTCATCCCCATCTTTATAAGCTTTCTGACCCTATGAAACACTCTTTATATCTGCTACTCGATATGAATTTATGTCTTGTTATATATACACTTTGTATACCTACACACATTTTTAAGTTCTAATAGTTTCTGTCATTATGAAGTACTGATGCAACCTTACTAATTGATATACAAGTGGCTAGTACAGGCAACTGATTTGTAGATCGAATGGAATTATAATTCTCTTTTGCATATCTGCTGTTTTTCATACTCCAGAATCTAATCATATATACCTATCTGTTTGGTTATATCTAACCTATATCATATATTTATACCTGAAAATGGTCCTGTTATTTCAACTCATAATTTTAAATATACCTGTTGATTGCAGATGAGTCGAAGAACTTTCTGGCTCGCATAGGTCGACCTGGAAATCATTTACTCTGAAATCTTTGACAATCCTAGCTATGCCCTGGAGCTTAGATTTTAGGCTTCTTAGCGCGGACAAATATTAGCCTGGAGTGGTAATTTCTTAAAACTTTTTGTCATGTTTTGTTGGATTTTTTTTCACACTGCAGTAACTAGGTCTCCTATCTCTTGATCTTTGTATGTTAGTTGAGAAAGCTCCATAATTTTGATAGTTTTAAGTAATTGGTGGTAGTTGCATTTTATGAATCAAGATTATCATAATATTCCAAGTACTGTTCATATATCTGATCATGGGTGGTTGAGTTCTTGAATAACGTTTTTTATTTTTTGTAACTCTATTGCAGAGCGGAAGATGGCGAAAAGGACAATGTTTATTGGCTGGGTATCATATTATTGGAAGTTATCGCCGGTAAATTTTCACTAACTCTTATTCTTTCTCTCTTTAGACATTTTGAATTTGAATATCATTAACATTATGGTGCCAGAGAGAGTAGGTTTAACTTTATGCCAACAACACTTAATGTTCAAATACTCCTTATAAAAATATAGTATTTTGTTCTAAATTCTTTTGTATGCATCTTACCCTTTGAATTTCGCTCATCGATGATTCTGTATTGCTTTATAGTAGTATTTTAAGTACAAAATATCGGTCTTTAAGATGTTTTCTTCTATTATTTTCAGGAAACTCTTCTTGCTCATAAAGATTTGACATCTGGTTGTCTAAATGATCTTGTTGGAGGGATACGCTATGTCAAGTTTATTAAAGCTCATAATGTTGGAGTTGTATTGAACACCATACAATTAATATGGATTGTGATACTTTTTAGGTCAATTTACCTTGGTAGTTTTATCAAAATAAAACTCAGATTTGGATTATGAATAATTTTAGATAGAAGATGTATAACAAATTTTTTTCTTAATATAACGTTGATTCAAATCCTTGTTCGTTTTTAGGATATTTGAATTTAATTTCATATTCATATATAGTTCTTTCTTAAGATTCAGTTGAATCAGTTTTGGATTCAGCTGAATCAGTTTCTCTCTTTTTTTTATTTTAGTATAATCCAGGAAAACGTCTACCCCTGTCAGCCTTAGCAAATAGACTATCAAAGGAAGTCGTATCTGAACAAAATCAACGGGTCTCAAAAGCAGACGTTTTGGGAAATAAGTCTACAATGTTAGGGCTCCCCAAATCAGACGTTTTTAGGCTTTTTAAGTGTATTTCTGGCAGACTTTTTATTTTTATTTTCCACTAGTGATTGTTGAAGAAGTATTTCTGACCTAGAGGCCTATTCTGTTGATAATCAGTGAAAATCTTCAATCCTTTATACCGTATCAAAAATTTTGTGAAGTGTTCATAAGCCCACACCTATTCCAATGAAAGATCGTTCCAATGAAATGTATAAGAAAATAAATAATTGGAAACTAAAAAATTTAATGACAACAATCAAAAAATAAGTAGTTCACTATACCTGAAGTATAGTGAAATTCCCATTAAATTGACGGGCGTTCGTCTTAGAAGCTCGACGCATTTCTGCCAAAAAATGTGCCAAGAAAGCAGTGCCCCATGAATACTCATGAACCTTTTCCAAAGGATCCAAGTATTGTAGGTTGTTCATATGCACCCTGTTACCATTAGCGACAGGGAATATAGCGGAGCCCAAGATGAACAACATATAAGCCATGCGAGTTCTTTGGACTTGTTCTAGGATTCAATTCCTTGTTCTTCGTGTTCCCAAACAATTCAACGAGTTTGACGAATGTGATAGCCTTTGTCTGGGAACGCTTTGTCTTGTATATATTTTCCAAAGAGATTTCCTTGTTCCATCCAAACAACTTTTTAGTCAGCTCATAGATCTTGTCCCATTCCAAGTCCTTAGAGTCATCTCCTACCTTAACGGATTTCCCAAGAACCTCAAGACCTATTATCCTTTGGACATCTTCAGGGATAATGGTCATCTCGTCAAAAGGAAAATGCATGGTATCACTTTCACCAAAAAACCTCTCCAAAAAGCAGTTCGCCGTGACGGTATCAGTGTCCACATAATTTTTTATCGCGGGATACAACCCAGATGCTTTGACTACTACTTTAACAAACGTCACACTCAAGCTTTAAAGGCCATACATCCGATTGTTGATGGCGGCTAACACGAAAGGCGTTCTTGTGGTCCTATAAAAACACATCAAAGTTAATTAAATTCACTTGATCACAGATAAATAATATAATAATAAGATGCAATACATAAGTTTAATTGATCCAACGAGCCCAAGAGTGTTTGTAGGGAAATAAGAGTTCGGGTTTATCGGTTCACCCCAATGTTTGCCATCATCGCGGTATGGAAACACGTCATATTTATCAGGAAGGTGGGCTTGGGGTGCCTTTTCATTATCCTTAGGGGCTTCAACTCCGACATCAGTTTGTCCTAAGCCACCTGCTTGTGAGGATGAGCCAGCTGCTCATTTCGGTACATGTAAGTTTTCCCACTCATCATCATCATCATCACTACTGGTTGAGTAAGTTATAGGTTGATCCCGAATTGTGACCTTATCAGTAGCCGGATCAGGACGACTACGTCGAGAAGACTTACGTTTTGCTTCTACAACAACTTTTCCTTTTCCTTTGTTCTTTTGTTCAGCTGTAGACCTATGTGCCAATATGTAAACTGGGTTAAATAATCACAGTCGGCATAGATAGTGAACATAACATCAATGCCGGCATCAGTGCCGGTATTCTAAATAATTAAAAATCCATGCCGGTTGTATTGAATTTTAGACAGAATTAACAATTTTTTGGTAAAGAAAATCGGCATAGTAAGTTCACATATCGACACTGCCGGAAACCGTTGTCGGCATTGTGAGATAGATATCGAGCATGCCGGAACTATGTGATTTTAGTACAGAGTTTTTAACAAAAGAGGCTAATGAAAACGGCATAGTATTGATCGAAAATACAACGTCGACAACCGTAACCGGCATAGTATTCAATTAAACTTGTATGCCGGCAGGCGCATGCAATAAAATAGGGATTCAAGACATATAATCTGGCATGATTTTCAAATTGAATTCTACCGCGAACCAAACATGTGACTGAACTTCAAATTGCAATTCAAAATTTACTTTTAGTGTAGTAGAAAGACTAAACAACCAAGTTTCACTTTGGATAAACCATAAAAATACTACAATTCAACATATACATCACTTACCGGAGCAAATTTTTTATTCTCACCTCACCAACAGACTCTTCGGGCTCAGGCATTTCTTGCGCTTTTTATTTTGATTTACCACCATCATCAGCAGATTCTTCAAGATTGGTTATGGGTTTTTCACGAGGTTTGCGACGACCCATTGTCTTTGGTATAGAAGATGAAACAAAAAGGGAGAGTGAATACAAAGGGAGATTGAATAATTTCCTTTATATAACCGTCACTTAAATAGAATGAAGGAGTTTGTAACCGACACATAAACTGGTATTAAAGATTTTATAACCGTCAAATAAGTGGGATAAAATTGTTTGTACCCGTCAAATTAGTGGAATGAAGGAGTTTGTAACTGCCACATAACTTGTGTTTGTAATCGTCAGGATGCCGGCATGGATAGATGGCAAAATTCAATTCCGGCATTCTGACAATAAGTTTCAATTGTAACCATAAAACCGACATGGTATGTTGCTCAGTCTTCAACGCCGACACCGGCTACCGGTATAGTATATGGATATTTATCGATGCCGGTAGTGATTCTTGATTCATTTTTAACGCATCTCCAAAAGGTTTAAGCAAGCCAACTGACCCAAATTGGGCTTCATATTAATACTAAGGAAATAAACTAAAAAACATTAAACACATAAAATGAAAGACAATACAATTAAGAGATTTTACATAAATACACAACAATACATATGTACAAGATAAAAAATGCTTACATAGGTTTGATAGATAGTACGAGCCCACGAGTGCTTGTATCCAAATAGTATTTTTGGTTCCGGAGCTTCATCCCAAAGTCTACCACGTTTAAGGTCAGGTATCATGTCATCAATGTGAGGAAGGTGAGAACCTTTAACTTTTACTTTGACTATGCCCTTGCCTTTGCCTTGTGTTGGTTGTTGACTTGTCCCACCAACTTCTCTTTTGCTTGCTAATTGACTTGGAGGAATGTCATTATCTTCATCTTGACTTTCCTCTTCATCTTTCTCATCTTGCTCACGGATTGCAAGTCGGCTACGGTCACCACCACTCTCCCAAATTATCCCTCTTGTATCATCCCCCAAACGCATCTTGCGACATTTATCTTTCCCTTGAGGAGGAATAGACTGAGGAGTATCAAGACCGTCCTTCCTTCTTCTCTTAGTGACCGCATCTTTAGTTTTTCCTTTGTTTGCCTTGGTGTTAGTCCTATATCAAATGACACACGAAATAAATATAAGACAACTCATTTTCAGTTCCAGTACGGGTATAGACTAACTTAAACAAACCACGCCGGTACGTAGCTCCCGGCATACAAACTGAGCCAATAACAATTTCCGGTACACAGTTCCGGCAGTGAACATCAACTATCGACAATTACGGTAGTCATATGTAATTTTCCTGTATGTTTTAACTCCACTACTGGCATACTCGAATTATTATAAAAGAATGTCGGTACCCAATACCGGCATACAATGCAACCTAAAATCTATGCCGGTACTGGTGACAAATTCATAGGCTCTCCCGTATGTTTTAAGTCCACTACCGGTGATACAGGTGTATCCGTACTCCTTTAGGGAACTTAGTTAACCTCAAGCTAAGTTGAGGGAAGAAACCTATTCTAGGCATGAATCCTTGTTTAGGCAGAATTTCTAGTTATGGAAGAGTTTTGTTTTAGGCAATACTCTTAGTTTAGGAAATAGATTCCTAATAGAAGTCCTTGGTCGGCTGAGTACGATGAAGGCTATAAATAAAGGGCTTGGCTAATAGCTAAGGATATATATATTCTAGGCACAGAAAACCTAGCAAAACAGTTTAAGGTTAATCCACTGTTTAGAGAAGATTGTGAGTGTAACAAAGAGAGAATTGTAATCGTTTTCTTGTTCATAATCTAAGAGAAGATATTTTCTTCGAATTACTACTTTTGTTCCGTTTTCTAAGTTTCTCGTCTATTATTATTCTGAATTCCGCCTTTATAGTAATAGTTATCAAGGTACAGAGATCAATACGTATCAAGTTGGTGAGGTACTCGAGAAGTTGGAAGACGTTAAGAAAACAAGGGGATCAAGGATGACAAAGTCAGATGGCGATCCTAAGGAAGGCGAACCACAAACTATGGAAGAAAAGGTGGCATATGAAGTCAATTCAAGTTACCCTTCAGGAACTGAGTGAATGTATTCGTTCTCATACAACCAAGCCGAAGACGAAGAAAAAGATTACACCTTCACCTGAAGATTCGGAAAAAGATGATTCAGAAGAAGAAGAAGAAGAAGAAGAAGAAGAAGAAGAAGAAGAAGAAGAAGAAGAAGAAGAAGAAGAAGAAGAAGATGAGGATGAAAAAAAAATGAGTTTCTTAAAAGTCCCTACATCAACTAAACCTCATGGTAAGAATCTGAAAATTGATTTTCGTGTTGATATTCCACTTTACGATGGGAGTGTCGATGTAGAAAAATTGGATGATTGGATTGAACGTCTACAGACGTATTTATCTTTCTTTGAATATGGTTCAAAGGAAAAGATAGCTTTCGCGGCATTGAAGATACAAAAGCATGCTCTAACCTGGTATAAAGATTATCAAAGACAAAACCTAGGAAAAAGAGTATTATCGTGGAAAAGATTCAAGGTAGTTGTAAGGAAACAGTTTTATCAGGTTGGCTACCTTGAAGACAGATGGTTCAAGTGGTACAACTTGAAGCAGACTCACAACCAAACCGTACAAGAATATACTTCGGAATTTCAGTTACAAGCTATGATTTTGTACTTAGACTTGGGGGATTATTTTATCTACATGAAATATAATCTGGATTCCATGAGTATATACGGAAGGATTTGAAGATGTTTTCGGTGGATACTATCTCCGAAGCAAGTATAAAAGCTAATGCCATTGAGGGCAGGCTTAAGAAATCTGATTCAAAGGGGAATATTAAGGGGAAATCTGGAGGTACCACTGTGAAAGGAGGTGAAAGGAGCAAAGAATAAGGGAAGTCTAGTGACAAGGAAGGTTTGTCTTGAACCCATTGAAAGCAAACAAGTCATATTGTCGACAAGTGTTGGGTTAAGAACCCTCATAAATCCTAAAGGGTTGCAGAGGAAAGAAGCCAAGAAGGCAGCACTAGTCGCTCAAACTCCAAAAGAAGTCCACGGACTAACGGAACCCAATTCAAAGCTTTCTCTTATGACAGGGGCAAAAGAAAGACCTTCAAAATATGATCTTAGGGAGCAACTCTTCACAGTGAAGATGCAAGTCAAAACTTCACTAGTTGATGTTGTTATTGACCCGGGAAGTCAGAAGAATTTACTTTCAAATTCTTTGGTGCAGAAGTTAGGTTTGAAGACTTTCAAACATCCAAAACCATACCCTTTAGGATGGCTTTGTAGTTGCAAGATTTCCTACAACACACCCCCTATAATATTTTGTAGATCTAAATATTATTAATCATCTAAATTTCAAATATAAGTACTAGAAATATAAATTGACACGAGGATTTTTTACATGGTTCGATCAATGTGATCTACATCCATGGTTCTTCACTATGATTGTTGAGGTTACATTAGTATTTCATTTACAATCTCCATTAATGGATATTTAGTAGAGCTTTAGATCTAGTTTTTTGGGGAAGAAGATGATAAAGAAAATTAATAATCTCTCTCTAAAATGTCTAACCTCTCTAAAGTGTATCCTCCAAAAATGTATATCCCCTTTCTCTCTCCTGCTCTCCTCTTTATATAGTGTTTACATAGTGGATGACAGCTCACATACAGCTCATATTCTCGCAAGCTCTTATCACCTTCTCGCAGGTTCACTCTATAATTTCGCAAGTTACTCATACTTTCCTCATGAATTATGCTGATGTCATCTCGCTACGTCATTCTTTAAGTACTCATGAAGTTTTCGCGAATTCTTATTAGTCACAATTTCGCTGGCACATAGTTGTTGCGAGATTCTGCTCCTACATTTTGCCTCTTTTTCCTTGAATATTGCTTGAAGAGCAATCTTTAAGGAAAAATACGTTGTTGTAGTAGTATTTGATCTTTGTTGATGAAGGAACGAGTGAAAGAATACTGGACTTGAAAAGTACGTACTTGCCTCTATTCTTTTGTGAAGTTCCGGAGCTTTGCGAAATAAATAAGAAGTATCAACCCTTGAAGTATGAGAAGTATGAAGTATCCTTGAAGTATAAGAAGTACTTAATCCTCGAAATATATAAGAAGTATGAAGTATCCTTTGAGAAGTATAAAAAGTATCCGTCCTTGATTGCGAATAAGAAGTATCATGAAATTATTGCTCCATGCTCTCTGCCTCATGCAATGCTGTAATACAAATAAGAATTTGGATTAGTATTCAACATTTCTTTTATCAAACAATTTTATTTAATTGCTAATTCAAATTGTTTTTCTTTGTTTTGATTTCCTTTGTATAACTTGTTTCGTTTCATCCGATAAACATCCTTCATGGAGATGATCCTAATAGGTACCCCCTTATATGACGCACTTTAGGTACATTGCCTCTTGCGAAATTTAATTCGCGAACTAGGGTGTACGCCATAAAGGTTTGCCCGCTACTACTCTCCATGTTAGATATAATTCTCATTTGAGACAAAGCAAATATTTAAGGGAAATATATAAATTGATCTGTGCGAGATTTTTCTCGGTCTCTTTTGTAATATCTGCGAGATTTTTCTCGAATCATTGTAATCGTGAAATCTTTGTAATTGTGCGATTGTATCGCGTTTTGTAAATCAAATCAAAAATCTTTTATTTTTTGTAAGTAAAATGTTTAAGGAAAGTGGCATTTATCTTTTGTGGTTTGTTGTTGTTGTCAATCTCGCGCAACAAAACGAAATGTGAGAAGTGAGACTTGAACCCATGACCTGCTTCTTGGATTTTCTCACATCATACCAACTATTCTAGCCCTCTCTTGCGAAATTAATTTGCGAGATAATCATCAACTTTCTTCTTTGCGAAATAGGCAAAGTACCTGCGAAATTTCGTATAACAAAAATAAATGTGCGAGGACAAGAATTGATCCTGCGACCTTCTGCTTATATTCATGCCTCCCCCCAACAAGTGCTAGCCACCGCTCTCGCAAGTATTTCTGCGAAATAATCACCTACTTTCTTCTTGCGAAATACTATTGCGAAAAATCCATGTGAAAAATACACGTTCGTTGGGATTTGAACTTGCGACCATGAACTCATTAACTTCACAAATAACCAACTATGCTGCCTCTTGTTTGCGAAATAATGAAACAACCTTGCGAAATTATCCATTTTTTCCCTCTGTAAAAAGAAGAAAATTATGCTCGCAGGAAAATTCGAACTTGCGACCGCAAACACACATGTTGTTCTCTGGACCAAATGTTCAAGAAATTCTCTGCAAAATTAACTCATAACTTTTTTCCTTATTCTCTTAATCGCCACCGAAGATGAGAAGAAAATGAAAAATATGTGTCTCTGCGAATTCGAACCCGTGACCTCTTGCTTATTCTCTCCAACTCAAACCATTTGTGCGAGTTTCTGTTTGTGATAAAAAATCACAGCGTCTGCCTCTTATGTTCTCTTTGTCCTTCCTTAATTTCTTTCAACAATTTGCCTCTTGTTTTTTCTCCTGAACATGGAAATCTTCCATTGAAACTTTAGTTTTCTTCCCCGAATTTCACCACATCAACTAATTTTTTTTCTCTTACTCTCTTCATGTCTTTGAATTGTTGATGATGTTTATTCCCTGAAAGTGTGATTTCTTCCATGAAATTTCCATTTTTGAACCTAAACTTTGTAGATCTAGAAAAATATGAACAATAATTAATCTTCATGGAAATTTCTTGAGCCAACAATTTACAGGAAGGATAAATCCTTTACTCCTCCCTATTTCTAGCGCCAAAAATGTAGTTGCAGGATTTCCTACAACACACCCCCTATAATATTTTGTAGATCAAAATCTTATTAATCATCTAAATTTCAAATATAAGTACTAGAAATATAAATTGACACGAGGAGTTTTTACATGGTTCGATCAATGTGATCTACATCCATGGTTCTTCACTATGATTGTTGAGGTTACATTAGTATTTCATTTACAATCTCCATTAATGGATATTTGGTAGAGCTTTAGATCTAGTTTTTTGGGGAATAAGATGATAAAGAAAATTAATAATCTCTCTCTAAAATGTCTAACCTCTCTAAAGTGTATCCTCCAAAAATGTATATCCCCTTTCTCTCTCCTGCTCTCCTCTTTATATAGTGTTTACATAGTGGATGACAGCTCACATACAGCTCATATTCTCGCAAGCTCTTATCACCTTCTCGCAGGTTCACTCTATAATTTCGCAAGTTACTCATACTTTCCTCATGAATTATGCGATGTCATCTGCTACGTCATTCTTTAAGTACTCTGCGAAGTCTTCGCGAATTCTTATTAGTCACAATTTCGCTGGCACATAGTTGTTACGAGATTCTGCTCCTACAGGCTTCAAAAGGAAGGGGGCTTACAAGTTTCACAGCAGTGCACGTTCAAATTTGCTCTAGATGGGTCATATATTGACGAAGTTACATGCGACGTAGTTCCTTTGGATGTTTTTCAGGTGGTACTGGGTAGTCCTTACCTATGGGATAGAGATGCAACTCTACACAGGAGGGAACAAAAGTACACCTTTACCAAAGATGGAGAAAGTTTTGTGATTCGGGCTATTGATTCTCCTCTTGAGGGAGCAAGTTTGATCACAACCACTCAGGCTAAGCGGTTGGTGAATGCTAGCACGAAGTTCATTCTCCTAGTGATCCGTTCTCTTGAGGAGAAGCCGAGTAGAGTTTGTTTGGCAGCCTTGACTGCACAACAAGAAGATGACCTAGAAAGGTTGAAGTTGAAGTACAAGGATTTATTTTCAGATGTCACGGGATTACCGCCAAAAAGGAGTGAGGAGCATGAGATCATGTTGACCGGGGAGAGTTCTCTTCCTAATGTAGGTATTTATCGCACTACCATAGAGGAATCTAATAAGATCAAGAAACAAGTCACTCAAGCTAAGTGGTTGGTGAATGCTAGCACGAAGTTCATTCTCCTAGTGATCCATTCTATTGAGGAGAAGCCGAGTAGAGTTTGTTTGGCATCTTTGACTGCACAACAAGAAGATGACCTAGAAAGGTTGAAGTTGAAGTACACGTATTTATTTTCTGATGTCACGGGATTACCACCAAAAAGGAGTGAGGATCATGAGATCATGTTGACCGGGGAGAGTTCTCTTCCTAATGTAGGTCTTTATCGCACGACCATAGAGAAATCTAATAAGATCAAGAAACAAGTCCAGGAACTTCTAGAATTAGGAATGATAGTGCCAAGTGCTTCACCTTGTGGATCAGCAGTGTTGTTGGTTCCAAATAAAGATGGAGGCTAGCGCATGTGTATTGATTATAGAGCGTTGAACAAGATCATAATCAAGAATCGTTACCCTTTACCTAGGATAGACGACATGATGGATCAGTTGGAAAAAGCTCGAGTCTTTACAAAGTTAGATTTCAAATTCGGATATCACCAGATGAGAGTTCGAGAAGATGATACATGGAAGACTGCTTTCAAAACCAAACAAGGCTTGTTCGAATGGTTGGTGATGCCTTTTGGTTTGTGTAATTCTCTAGCGATGTTTATACGTTTGATGAATGATTTGTTATGACCTTTTATAGAAGATTTTGTGATTGTTTACTTGGACGATATCCTAATATACAACAGAACTTGGGAAGAGCATCTCGTTCACGTTGAGAAGGTGTTTAAAGTGTTACATGAAGGCCAACTGAAGTTGAACGTAAAGAAGTGTGAGTTTGGGAAGGATTAGTTAGTGTATCTCGGATTTATTGTTGGTGGTGGACAACGGAAGATTGATCCAAGGAAGGTTGAAGTGATCACTAAGTGGCCTAGAACTAGTACTGTAACTGAAATCAGGAGTTTCTTAGGGGCTTGCACCTACTTGCTTAAGTTTATCCGGCATTTTTCAAATATTGCAGGACCATTACATGGTTTGACGGAGCTAAGGCAAAGTTTGAATGATGACAAACCCATGAAGACGCTTTCCGATTACTAAAAAAAAGATTTCAGAAGCACCAGTGTTGGCATTGCCTAAACTACAATGTACTTTTTTTAAGTTGAGACCGAAGCTTCTAACTACGCATTGGGAGGAGTGTTGTTACAGGATGGTAAACCAGTGGAGTACCATTCAGAATTGTTTTCAGGTGCTATTAAGAACTATGCACCTTATGATAAATAATTTTATGCTTTATATCAATGTATCAAGCATTGGCGAGTTTATCCCTTAGGTAAAGAAGTAGTGGTACATTCAGATCACAAACCATTAGAGTATCTTGATGTGGTTTTAATTGTTGTAGTAAAGTGGTAGTAAAGTTCGTTCAACTCAGACATGTAGAGATTAGATTTTAGAATTATATTTCAAAATAGAAAACTCAAGACGATGTTGTTATCAAGATTTTAAAAACACTGAGACTCAGGATTCCACCAATCTCCAATTTTTATGTGATTTAATCTAATCAATATTCGTGCAACTCTTTACGTTTAAAGTGATTCTTATATTTTTTACTAGACAAGTAGATTCTCAAAACAATAGTTGTAAATCGAAAGCATGGACCATCAAAAGACTAAACCTAAGCATGAACCATCAATTGAGAACACAACCACTTAATCAGAATCATGTATTCGATTTCAGTTCAGTGCAAATAATCATAAAAGAAATTGCAAAAATCATTAAAAATAGAGATTACCACATAAATATTGGTAAAATGGCTTCCTCCGTCTCCTCAGCAATGGGGTTTAGCTCCTCATATTATTCACGTGCTCAAAATAGGTATTCATAGCTCAAACGTTGATTAAAAGAGAGAAAACTAATAAAGCAGCGAGTTTGTAACAGATATATTTGTTCTGAACTCACTTATTCTGAGAAATTGCAGAATCATTGAACCCCGAATAATTATTACGAGTTGTGACAAATTGATTGAATTTGAAAGCAAAGGTCACGAAATTAACGACTGTCTTCTTCTGCTTTTCTCTGTTCTTCTTCTTCCTCTCGACTGTGATGGTCAAAAACGCCTCTACTGCCTTGGTTCGTGCTCTGTAACTATCCCAAACTATCCGTCCACCTCTCTGGAACTCGAAGCTCTCTATTTATACACAGCAGGTGCGAAAAATATCACCCAAAATCTTCTTGTTTCCTCCCCCTCAAGTCTCGAATATTCCTTCCTTTCCTGCTTCCCTTTATGCGTCTCTGAATTAATCCAACTGCTCTCGTAACAAGGTAAATCTGCAGAGAGATATTCTGTCTAAAACCCCACATAACTTCCATTCATGAGACAGAGAATAAAAAGGAAACCCGAGATAATATAGCTTTCCTGTTTTAACGAGATCATTGTATATATTCTTTTTTTTTTTTTCGAATGTACGCCCATTAATTACTAACCCTGTTTCAACAATACAGGTTAAGTCCACTCGATTTCCATGAAAAACTCCCGCAAAAATCTCCCAAAACAATCAACAGAGCCTGATATTATTTCTACCTCTCTGTTCTTTCCAAACTCGACATAACTTCCTTTTTTTCCGATTTGAAACAACTTACCAACCCTGTTTAAGTGTAACAGGGTAGTTTCAATCAAACCCCGCGTCAAAATCCGATAGAATCCCGTCCAAATCTCGTCCTGAAAATTCCACAGCAAACCAGCTTGTTTTCCCGCCATTTTTCTCTTTGAAACGTGAAGATGATGGTTGGCCCCCTAACCAGAGTAGGGGTGTATTTAGCAGATTCCTTTGGGGATGCCCTGGGTGCCCCTTAGTAATTTGGTACCCCTTATCCATAATGAGAGTCCGAATAGTAAGTGTCCTCCGGGTGTAACTTTTCGAGCCGATTTTTTCAAAAATGTTTATTGGCCAAAAATACCTACACACACATAAACACCATAATAAGTACAAAAATGAGCACTATCAATATAAAGAATCGAGACAAATTAGACACAAAAATGTGTCTATCAAATACCCACAAACCTATTATTTCCTAGTCCTCGAGCAAAAATAAAATAAAAATAAAATCCTAACTCACTGTCGCAGGCATCGTCGATTGCATTTAGCGTATGCAATAAGCCTTTAAACCCCTAGGTGGCCCTAGTGGCCGATTTATAGTCTCGGGAGGGTTTACCAGAGGTGTACCCACAAAACCTTTACACTCCAGACCCTAAATATCTACACAAAATCTTGGAAGGCACTAAAAAGTCTCCTTGGTTGGCATACTTATTGATTACATGAGGAAGTACCCTGATGCGAAATTCCAATTGCTTTACACGAGTTTGCACTCAAGCATACTAAAAATTCATATATAAGTCACAAAGCTCTACTCAGATAGTCACACTATGGACATCAATACCCGGAGTCAAAACTAATCACATGGATAGATCAAGAAGATGGATATAGAGAAAAACATAGATGGTTTTGATGTTTACTAAGTGAATGGTGTTTCCCATATCTATTTGAAGGCCTCCGCCAAAATGAACCTATCCTAATGGACTGAGATACTAGTCTGACTAATATCAACACACTGGCATATACAAGGAACCAAAGTGGTCGATAATCCTAACTCTAGGTCAACACAACTGGCATATACAAGGGTTTCAGTGGTTGACTTTATTAAATTTATTCCGATTGGTCTGATGGGCTGGTCTCAATTTCTTTTTCTTTTTCTCTTTTTTTATCTTTTTTATCTTTTTTTTTTCTCTTTTTTTATTTTATTTTTTGGTATCTCAATCACTCTAATTCACCCTAGCATTGGTAACAACTTAATTCGTGGTCCCCACCTAATCACTTAGAAAAACATAGTTTAAAAACAAAACAAAATAAAAATACAAGTGAAAAGGACTCAACGAGATATGATGAAACTATCATGTTATTTCTAACACCTGAGCTCTGTGATTTTATGAATAGACTCTTTAGATGTTGCTATCTAATCAGATTGGTTCCTCAACTCCTACAACCAAAATGCTTCCATCCACTTAGATTGGCTAGTGCCATCCTTAATAAGCATAAATTTCTAGGCTTTTGAGTTTATTTATTGTAACAAAAAGGTAACAAAAGTTTCTACCCCACCCCCAAACTTAAATCTAACATTGTCCTCAATGTTTCTAATTAAAGAACAATACCAAATATAAGTAACATGAGGAAATAGTAAAGAGAGAAGTCGGAAAGATAGTACCTGGGTGAAGTATAACCAAAAACCTACAAACATAATATACAACATACAAAACCGCCTCGATGGTCAATCAAGGTAAACAGGGGTCCTCCGGAGGGACCTCCTCAACATCACCCGTAGGAAAAGGCTCTAAAAAGGGCTTCAATCGCTGACCGTTAACCTTTAAAGAACTACTACCATCTGGTGTCTCAATCTCAATAGCGCCATGAGGAAAAAAGTACGGACCACAAAAGGACCGGTCCACCGAGAGCGCAACTTCCCGGGGAATACATGCAAACGAGTGTCATACAGAAGAACTTTTTGACCTAGAGAAAATGAATTTCGTAAAATATTCTTATCATGCACAAGTTTCATTTTGTTCTTATACTCCTTATCACTATCGTATGCATCTCTACGAATCTCGTCCAACTCATTGAGGTGGAGCTTTCTGTGAGCTCCTGCCTTGTCAAGTGAAAAGTTTAAGTTCTTAATAGCCCAATAAGCTCTATGCTCTAACTCGACAGGAAGGTGACATCCCTTTCCAAATACTAAACGATAAGGTGACATTCCAATGGGTGTCTTAAACACAGTACGGTAAGCCCATAAGGCATCAGTAAGCCTCGACGACCAGTCTTTCCTATTAGAATTAACTGTTTTCTCTAGAATACGCTTAATTTCCCTGTTGGATACCTCTACCTGACCACTAGTC
>JAJJWW010005443.1:0-37538 GCA_023531295.1 Papaver armeniacum | reverse complement strand
GAAAGGATGATATTATTGCTTGACTCACGACTACAAGTTGTGTGTTTTTCTCTCCCCATGCTCTTAGTGTGTCTCTCTCTTTCCTCGCTCTCTCACTTACCTCTCTGGCTACATACATGATCCATGTTTATAGTCATAAAATGGTGATACAGCGATATTACGGTGTTGGGCCTAATACATCTTCCTTGATGCTACTCCTCGGTGTCTACCGGTAAGCTTCATCACGATCTTCCCTTACTGCCCAGTGAAGCATGCGGTAAGTGAAGTAACTTCATCTAGATGTTGCTTGTTATGTGATGTTAGAGTCGATGTCGCCCACCCCAGGTTCTTGGCAGAGTTTTACTTTGGCCAAGAGTCTTCCCTATCTCTTCACCTACTTTGTCGGAGCATTAATAGTGTCTTGAACCGGGGGTCGATGCGCATCAGAACTTTTCTCCCCTTACCGCGCCGATCTCTCGACTGTCTTCATCCCTCTTTTCTCGTGCCCAGATCCGGTTGGGGTGATTCGGTGCTTTCGAGTCACTTCGCTTTCTTGGTACGCCCTCGGCCCAGGATGGCTCCACTGTCCTGCATGGATTATTCACACCACCACCCTCTCGAGTATATCACTTACTATATCATCATCAAAACCACCACAAGGTTTATTATCATTCTCACTATCGACCACGGTCCACAACCACGACTAAGGTTTTATTATCATTCTTCTTGACTAACTACATCCCCTGTAATCTCTTGGTCCTAAAAGTTCCTTACTTTTCCCCAATAAGTAAATGTTTGAGGAGGAATTTCAACAAACAGACTTAACGGGATTCGCAGTAGAAGTTCTTGATTGAGCGATTCAAAAAATCAAATAAACACCAAGCAAGAGAATCTAAAAGGTTAAAGGAAAACAATTTAATACCTACATAGAGGTTCTGGTAATGGTATAGGATTAGATCAGAGAGTTGTGGAGAAAAACTGAAAAAGCAAATGAAAAAATGAATAAGATTCTATTTACTTTTCTACGATCCACGGATCCAGGACCAGAATTTATTTGACCTTCCACTTTGGTGAGGTACTTCCAAGTGGCGGCATGGTAATTTTTTATGAACTACTCCATCCGTATTAGGTCAGGTTTCTATAAATAAACGTTACAAAAAATAAAAAATTTCGCTTTCTTAATCGAAAGTCAAAATGTTACTTTATTTTTCCTGGGACCATTTTTCTTAACTTGTTTTGATGACAAGCCATGGGACCATTTCACTTTACTTATTTTGTCGACAAGTGTCATGGGGACCATTTCACTTCACTTTTTATCGGGATAAGTATCATGAGGACCACTTTCAATGATTACCTCTTAATTTTCTAAAAACAAAACCGTACCCTATTAAAAAGAACGGAGGGAGTATCATTTTAGGCATACATAAAACTTTTCGCATACAAAATGATAGTCCCATCTTGGGTGACCTTATAAGGGGTAACCTATGGGTAGTCAGACACCTATAAACCCTTAATACAAAATCTAAAATCGCTTTCAAAAATTAAAATCAACTTCCCTAACATCTCTTCTTCTTCCTCCTCTAGCCGAACTCTTCCCCTCCGCCAAAAAAATTTATCACCGTGATTAATTGTCGATTCGTAAAATTTTGATTGTCGATTAAACCTAACTACATAATGACTCGTACAAAGAAAAGCAGGACAAGGCAAACCAAATCGCCTTCTAATCCATCAATTGAAGAAGAAGAACCAATTGAAATGAAGGTGTAGAAACCTAAAATCAACCACCAATTGAACTTAAATTGAACGAACTGCATCTCCAACTCCTAAACTAGGATAAGAAAGAAGTTTTACAAACCCACCTCTATTTGTTGTTTTTCATCGATTAAATGATTGCTACTTTGTTGGGTTCGGCCAAAATTGAGTTGGAGTTTTTAGCCGAACTGTTTTTCACAAAGCTTCTTGTAAGTGTATATAATACTTTGGCTTGAAATTTCATGAAATTTCAAGCCGAACCCAGTCACAGAAAGATGCACTGGTTCTGCCAGATTCGATAATCATAATATGTGCCCGAACGTAGCATTTACTTATGTCTCTACTATTACGATATTCACAATATGTGCCAAACCAATACAAAAATTATTAACCCGTAAATGTACATGATCGGTTCCTGCTTAGTATTCTACTATTCAAATAGCCGAACAATGTGTTTCCAACAAGTTCTGCGGCTACTTAATTTCTAAATATAATAACCTTCAAACATTTTTCTTCCAGACAGCTTCTGGTTGTAGGGTTCGCTTGTTAGGACAATTCGAACCAAGCCGAACTCTCGGTCTACAAGGTAGGTTCTGCTCTTAATCAAAACTTTCTGAAATTTTAGCCGAACCGTTCATCCAAAGGTCGCCAAACCACTAAAAACACAGGATTTTTGATGATTTTAACCTACAAAAGTGAGATTAAATCAAGATAGGTTGAACCCCGCAACATCCTAAATGACTACAATTCAAGGGTAACTAAATAATCTACACAAAAATTTTTTTCTCACTTTTCCCTTCTCCTTCTAAAAAACCTAACTTTTTTTTTTTCTTACTCAAATTTTTTATTAATACTAAAACTAATCACTAATCAATTATTTTAACTAATCATTAGTATTAACACTAATCCTAAAAAGCAGATTTTCCATTACCAAAAATATTTGCTGAGGGGCTTCCCGATTTGCTATTTACACTCTTTTTTGTCTTTACTTGGTATGCCCAAAAAGATTTCAGTGCTTTCTAAAATCATAGTTCAATTTTTATCTATCAAGCTGCTTCATCAAAGTCTTTTGGGACACTTATGCCCGGGGGTTAAGCGGGCTTATGCTTACTAAGCCTGCTTGAGTGCAATTTTTTTTTTTTTCCAATAGAGAAATTTTATATTAAGTACATTAGTCACACTATCCGCTTGCCTTCCGACTTTGTTCCTCATGAGGCCATTAAAGGCTACAAGACTAAACTGCTCAACTTATGTAGTAGTATCGCTTGGAGCTTAGCTTGTTAGGCTTCCAATTATTCGTTAATTATGTAATAATATTAATAATATTTTAAGAAAATCCAGCCATTACAACAAGCTACTAAACGGGAGTTATAAATGTATTACAGTCTCCCAGTTGTGCAAGATATGCATGCTGTCTATGTTCTTGAAAGTCTCTTTTCATGGCACTCAAGATTAGAAGCTGTTTGATGTGATAATGAGCTCATAAACTGATTTATGTATCCCCGAACACTCTGTTATTCTTTCGTCCCAGATTATCCAAAGTAATGCATAATGCATAATTTTCCACAATTTTTACTCCCTTCCAGGAAAAGGCCATGAGATATGAAATACCTTTATGAAGTAATCCCAAACCTCAAAAGTCGTTTGACAGTGCAAAAACAAATGGTCTGCAGATTCGTCCACTGAGTTGCACATAACACAAAGAGTGCTATCAATTTATACCCCTCTATGTCGCAACATATCTCTTGTAGGGAGCGATTTGTTAAAGGCTGCCCACAACATAAAAGAAATCTTAGAGGGAATGGAGTTCTTCCACAGAAACTTACTGGAAGTTACCTTCTTCCATGGTACCAAATAGAACATCGTAACAAGCTTTAATGGAAAAATTATCACAAAAACTGTACTTCATCCTCACCATCAACCAGCGTAGGTATTTACCCAAATCTCTTTAAGAGATCCCATTCAAGCTGTTCGTTACGCTAGAGAATGAGAAAACTCACCGGACCATCTTCCAGCTGAAATCATATCTGCCACCGAAGCTTGTTTTTTAGTACATGCTTCATATATAACCGAAAATATCTTTTATACACCCATTCACCAACCATTTATCATGCCAGAATCTTATGCCTTTACCATTTCTCATCTTAAAGGTCAGATGAAGTTATGAACTCAGGGACCATTCTTGCAACATTTTTCCATAAGATCTTACCTTGTACTCCATCATCAACTGTTGGAAGTATCACATCCTCAGCAGCATGCATCTTCTGTTGCACAATCCTCCTCCATAAGGCTTTTCTTTTGTCTTTGAATATTTCCACACCCATTTAACCAAAAGAGCTTTATTAGTCAATCTTAGACTTCTGAAACACCAAACCACCACATTGCTTTGATTTGCAAATTTTTGGCCATCCCACCCAAACCATCTTTCTCCTTTCTTTGTCTACACCCCATAAGAAATTCCTCATAAGAGCCACCGTCTTCTTTGGAGTGCAACTTAAAAGAGATATTTTCCAACTTCTAGAAATAAAAATTCATAACTAAATTTACAAAATAATTAAGAATTGTTTATACATGCCAAAATAACTTCAACATTTTTATGAAGCAGATTGTTTATGATGTTGAGTGTTAGATTTGGAGCAAATTTTTTTATGGTTCTGGTGTTCAGACGTCTTCTACCTGTAATAGCTTTTCGGACTTATGTCAAAAATTAGTGTGTGAACCAAATATTCATTTCCAAGCTCCTTTCATTTATAAGTGAAAGAAAATAAATTTGGCGGAATGTCTGGTTAGAATACTATCAGCTTTTGTTACAAGCTCCTTTCATCACGAGAAATTCAACAAACACAACCTCAAGGAAGGTGAACGAAACGACCATATTTGCATACCTTTGCCAAACATCATGACTCACATTTATAGAATTCTTGAAAGAAATAAACCTGTGCATTTTATTTTTTTTGTGATATTTATGGGGCTCTTAAATTCAATTCGATTCAACAACTTTTCTTTTTTACAGTTTGGTTAGAATTATTATCTGCTAAAAAACATTGTTGTTGTACAGAAGAAAACATCTTTTTCCTTTTTACTCGATTAGAAGAAAACTTTATGAAAGTTCATCATATATCTCATACCATCATTTTTCATTTTCATCTGACCATTGCAAAGCATTTGCAGGAGAGAGATCTAGCGAGAAAGCTAAGAATTTTGTGACAGACTAAATTGATAGCATGAAGAAAGCACTTGAACACTTTGCAAATACTCCTTTCGTTTCTGTAAGAGATACTTTCACTTTTCAATTTGACTCATTTTTAGCTTAAAATGCAAAAATGAAAGTATCACTTTTCAAAAAACAGATTGGAGTATTAGATGCCAACTCCGTTAGCTTTACTTCAAGTGACTCTACTTGCAAAAGATCTCGGTGCACAACTCATATATCACTCCACTTCCCATGGTTGTTGAGTTCATTCATTAAATATTTTCAGCTTCGCTGGTCATGAGACCACTTTATACGATCATGTATTGGATCGATACCACCTTGTTGTTGTGTTGTATTCAGTATTACAGTGACCCGAAAAGTGCCGGATCCCAGGTATTCTGAAGGCGAGCGGTTTACCATGCTTGTATTCAATTTTTCGGCCCATGCCCAACATAGAAGTTACTGCTTTGGCCGCGTTTTCACTTGAAAAGGAATTACGCGCTTTTACTGTTTTTAAACAAGTTCCTATACTTGGGATTTTTAAGAGGTTTCTAAAACTTAGACGTGCTACGTCTATAAATATCAGCAGTTTCTTTCAGTTCCAACTCATATTGATTTCGCTCTCTTTTTCTTTTCTAAACGTCGTCGTCATGAGTCTCTGTACGAGATTCAAGAGCTGTTACTCCCACTGTTATAATTACTTCGATGGCAATGATCAAACAGATTCGACAATCTGAGGGTCGTTGAACTCCGTCTACATCTTCCGAAGAATCTGCTGAGGAGATCTCCTGGCCATCAATTGTAATAATCTTGGCCATCTTTTTGTTGGCGCCCATAACTCTTCTTGATATGGAGTCTCTCGCCCGTCATTCTCAAATTGATCAAAACCTTTCTCCTAGTAACAGGTGTGGATTATAATGAGATGTGTTAGACCAGCCGTGTCTCCTTCTACACCTCCGAAATGGCCCAAATTCAAGGAAGTAAATTTGGATGATTTGCCGTGGTACACAAAGTTAGCAGTCTCGGGTATCCCTTCTCTTTTAGGACTCACGTCCTTCTACCTCATATTAGGAGTCTTGAGATCACAGTTTTCCTAATAAGTTGTCGAGGGATTATGGAAGGATGTATGGGGATTATCAAAGGATATATGGTGGCACGGCTATGAAAGGTGGGAAGAAAGGTGGCACGTGTGTCGAAATTCTTGAAACATGAGGTGCTCTAATTTTATACTACTCTCACCGGGTTATGGAATTTCTTAATATTTAGTTTCCAGATATTAAAAAAAAAGAAATTAAGTTTATCTTTTTATTTTTACTTGATACTGATATTTGTTGTGAGATTCGTTGTTTGGTTGGAGTTATCCATATAAAGAGCTCCATATTGTGCCGTTATTATTTTTCCTAAAGGATGTTGTGTCATTATTTAGTTTTTGATTAATTAAAAAGCATCTCGAAATTGTCTCAAAATTATGTGTTTTAATTTTACTATTAACACCACTACTACTTTACTCTTTTGTTTTTCTTCTTATTCGTCTATCCCTTTCATCTCTTAGTCCTTAGATATCTTTACTCTTTCTGTTTAAAACAAAATCGTAGTACCCGTGTATATTTATTTTAGACGAAGCGACAACGAAAAAAATTAAACGCTCCTTAGGTTGTCTAGCCGCTACTAATTGATCTTGGTTTTTCGTTGTGTGCATCATTGGTGTGTATAAAGGAAGGATAAAGCAAACACACTCAATTAACTTCAATAAATGCAATCTCTTTTTTTTTAAAGGCAAAAATGAAATAAATAAGAAAAGATGCAAGATAGCACCCTTTTGAAAGATACAAGAAGAGATTAGTGAAGGAAGCGTTTGAGCTTACAACAAGTTACTCTCTAAAAACAAACTTGCCAATCAAAAACAAAATCATCAAACTTGCCCAATAAAATGCGATCTCGAAAAACAAGGTTTCATACAAAGAACTAACACTCAGTGCTCAATCAAAGCTATGAAGAATAAGCAATTAACAATAAGTTACTCCAAATGAGGTAAATAATAAAAAGAAAGTCCCGATCGATGTTCCACTAACATTGACAAAAGTATTTCTTTCAAATGCTATCCCGTTATACCTCAAAAACACCAAAAGAAGTACCTATTCGCGGTACATAAATGCTACAAACTAGCTCGGAGAGTACACCGTTCGTATAATATAGCCCATCAAAGGATTTTGCATATGGAAACCAAGTCGGGATACAAGCCTAAGATAAGGTGGTGTTTGATTACCCTCTCGCTGAATTTCATATATATCAAAGAAATACTATTGTACATGTGAAAACCTAAAGGATGACCGAAGATAAAAGCTGCTCGGGCACCAAGTTGTTTCAATTATCATAATTTATGTCTCTCGAATTTGTTTACTTTCAAATCATAATAAGTATCTTTTAAGTATCCCCAATCGCGCGTTCTTTTGCAATCCATAAATTCGATATCTTTTAATTTTCCCTTTACATTTCTATTTGTAATCCTCCTAACGGCTCTAGTTAGTTACATTTGTTTGAATACGTTAAGAAAATATGATTTTTAAAGTTTTAATAAAAAATATAATTTATTGTTTTCTTTTGTGAATGAAAACTTATTAGTCCCACAATCGTGAAGTTTCAACTTTTAGTTGTTTTAAGAGACTATATAAACTTTTAAGTCCCACATCTGGGAGTTCATCTTTTTTAAGTTGCTTTTTATTCCATTCCATTCCATTATATAAAGAAATTCACTATTTTTGTAAAATCTAAGGAAAGGGGTTTCTCTATATTTTAGAGGGGACCCCAAAGGGAAGATATTTTATATTGTTTTCTTTATGCGTTCGCGATTTTCCTTAAGGGTTTTTTCCTGGTTTCCAAGCTCAAGTTGAGCATCTCTACTACATATGCTAGTAGTAGGTGTATTGAGTGTGTTTATCCCGGAGATATCCGTCCCTTAGGTGAGGGAAGCTCTAGCATCACTGTTGAGTGTAGCATTAGGGTGCTAATGTCTTAAGATTGTTAGGTGCAATAATCCAAAAACAAGGAAAATCAAATAAGCAAAAGTTATTGATGCCGCCTGTTTATAATGGAAGTGATCAATTTGATGAAACTGGACTTGTGCCCCAAGATCTCCGCTAACAACAAATAAGGGGAACTTTGGAAAACAGAAGTGAGTCACTTGTTCAAAACTCATATTTTATTTTCCGATTCGAACTAAGGTTTTGTGAGATGTAGTGTATTAGGTGATTGGGAAATTACCGTGTCCGTGGTCGAGTATAAACGAAGATTGTGACATGAAATTGAAAAGGGACATGGTTACTAGGCGCATGTGGATGAACACAATTCTTCCAAAAATGACAAAGGAAAGAACATCAAACACAACTCTTATCGTAGTCTTCATAAGAAAGGTATGTTTCGTAAAACGCAGTCCCAACATTACTTAATTGAGGGTGATTGTTATGCTCGTAAAATTCCTAGCTACAGTAAATTGTTGACAACATAAAAACCTTAATAAGTTAGGAAAGTTAATGCTAATTTAGTTGAAACAAACTAGAAGGAGTTCATGGCATGATGTCGGAAGTTATAAACAATGTGAGAGACCAAGTGGGTGGACTCTCGGGAGCCACCAAGAATGTTTGTTGAAATAGAGACATGTTCACCTCTGTCGTAGGATAGGGGATGTGAGAAACTCTATATGAGTAACTCATCTGCGACAAAGGTTGCATAAAAAGGGAAAGGTCGAACAGACCTTATATCCTGTAATGTTATCACATTGAATGGATTTTTCATGTTAGAGCATATGCAGAATCTTGTATCTTGTTTTCATGTAGTTGGTAAAGATTTAAGATTTTAATTAAATGCTGCAAACTTGTTGAACTAGTCGAGGATTTTTTAGGAAAGAGTTATTGGACTTTGGGTCTATATAAGCTTGTCGGAAAAGTAGCTAAGTGAATATTAGCTGATTCTCAGGTTTTCTTTTGTGTGATTGAATGTTTTGCGTGGTAGACTCGAACCGTAAACTTATAAGTCAATGCTTAAACTAGACAAAGATAAGTCACGTGCCCAATTTAGTTTGGATTTTGAGCACAAAAGTGAAATCTGTGTAGAATCAAAATATGCTATAACACCTTTTAGGACAAATGTTCACAAGAATTTAAGCCCCTTAGGAATTAATTCGATTAGCCTAGTTGACATGAGTTAAACCCAAAACTATTGTGGTAAAAGATGGTTTATAACTTTTGTAGATGATTGTATGAGGTACTATTCAGCCATACTAAGCTTAGGGATAAGGATGATGTCTTAGAAGCCTTAAGATGCTTATAAACTTGAAGTTGAAAAACCAATTAGAAGCCCCGAACATAATAATTGTATCATGAGGAGATGATAATTGCCATGTTGATTAGTTCGGGGTTATCTGCGCATTATGTGTGTGTGTGTGTGTGTGTGTGTGTGTGGGGGTGGGGTGGGGAAGTGTTGCATTCCTCTTAATCTAGTATATCCCGAGATAGAGTACCCTTCGAGGATGAGATGAAACTCCATATGATTTATGGAAAGGTATATGACCTTCTTGTGGATCGTCAAAGTGTGGGGGTGTTTGACTAAGATTGACATTTCTCTTCCTAAAGAATGGGATGAAACCAAAAATGTTGATTGTGTCTTCATATTGGGTATGCTATACTTCTACATGTAGATTTTTGGTTCTATGTTACATTTGAGACTTTGGTGTAATTTTAAGATTTAATTGTGAATATTATTATGAAATCTAGGGATGCCGAGTTCTTTGAACATATTTTATTGTTAAACTTGTACCTCATTAGAGATGTGATGTTGATCCCCTAGATTTATTTTCAAATAGTCAACTTATCTTAAAAAGAAAGATAAGTTGAGGTTGAGCCTAAAGAGAACTAAAATAATTAAACTTGTGACTTTTTTTATGAAGCCTACTTCAATATGCCTAGATTAAAGTCTGAGCCCCATTATTTGTAAAGAAGCCTTGACATCTACTGAAACCCCATTCAAGTGTTAGCTTCATTTAGTGAAATGGACTCAGTGCCGTCGAACTTGAGACAGATCTTGCTAGTTTACCTCGAGGGGAGTAAGACCATGGGATGTAAATGAGTCTTTAAGAGAAAAGTTAGGTGATGGAACTGTGGGGAAAAAAATTAAAAGTTGGTAGCTAAAGGCTATAAATTAAAAGAAGGTCCAGATTTGATTTTTATTCACTTATGACGAAAATTACTTCGTTGGAGATGCTAATCGATATTATTGCCATAAACAACTTGAGATACATCGATGGATTTTAAAAAAAGCTTTTCTAAAACCGTGAATTAGATAAAGAAATTTACATAGATTTAATCTAGGACTTTGTAGTGAAAGGTTATGAAGACAAAGTTTGTAAGTTGAACAAATCTTTGTATGGTTTTCAAATAAGCATGCAAACGGTGACACTGAAAATTTGATCATGTGATAATGTGTAGTGGGCTTAAGTTAATGAATCGACAAGTAACATGTTAAGGATACTGTGTGATTGTATGCTTGTATGTTTGGCATATGCTTATACTTGATACAAACATAGATGTGATTAATTACTAAAATGATCTTAATGAATGAGAATATTGACTTCAAAGACTCGGAGCCCTTTTGATGTAATCTTAAGGATGGGGATTAGAAGATAATCACACGTTTATAGTCTTAGTCATTCTCATTATGTTGAATTTGTGCTTAAGAGATACAATCGATCGATTGTAAGTCATTTGTACTCAGGCGATTCTTCTTGTAGACTCACAGAAAATAAGGGTAATGAGTATCTTTACTTGAATACTCAGAAGTTATAGGATGTTTGATGAATTTAATGAACCTAAGAGCCCGGACATTTCCTATATCGAGTAAGTTAAGTTGATATAATGTAGTCCATATCAAGAGCATTGGATGCACTTAGTAGAGTATTATGGCTTTCAGTACCCTATTACCTTTTTGTTGATTTATGAAAGGTATCTTGTTGTTGAGGATTTGTGATGCAAATCCAGATGGGTGACTCGGAGGGAGTCTAAGTCTACCATGGATATGTTTTCACTCTGAAGCGGGAGGGTTTGTTTTGGAAGATTTCAAGGCATACATATTTAGTCGATTCATTATGAATCTCGAGAGTATTGCGTTAGATAAAGCACGAGAGGGGGCCGAGTGCCTAAGATGCTTTTCGTAAGACATTCTCCTCCAGCATAGGCATGTGCCAATATATCTATATATTATGTTAGCAAGCTATAATGAATAAAGCTAAAAATAACTAATCTCAATCGGCGTTATTTCCATTGATTGGATAAAGTCGAGAGAATATCGTACAACCTTTGGGCGAAATGTTTATACAAAGAGATAGTTAAAAATGCATCGTAGGGATGGGGCTTTATGCTCATAAATTAAACTTGCCATGAAGAATACTCAACCTTGGGCTGGATCGAGATCCCAAGATCAAGGTTTCGAATGAGACAACTAATTTGTGTTGGGTAAAGGTAAACACCATCGAGAATTTCATTCTCTTTGTCCCTTCCCTATGGTGTAGACGTGATAGTGTGACTACATGTGAAGGATGACTTTTAAGAAGTCTTAATGAGTTATATAGTTTTAATTTAAGATCAAGTGAGGTGTAGCAGTAACACTCTTTATGGAAACTCACCTATCCGAATGAGGAAGTGGGGCCGCTCCTATGAGAATATGAGCTTTATTCTCTGTGAGCATTCGAAAAACAGGATATGTCAAGGGCCAAATTGACAAAACGACACGTGTGAGCTTGGAAGCAACCCTTGGAGATATCATCCGTGGTCGTTATCACAATTACATCAAATGCTAGTAGTTCAAGACATGGTTCACCGTTGTCTTAGCAAGTAATTATGGTAATATCTCACTAAGCAAAGTTCAAGACCTCATGGACACCTCTGCCTAAAATGGTATTTCCTGCGCTTTTATGTGATTTTCATTTTGATGGTTTTGGTATTTTGTAACTTAGGACCTAAGGGTCACTAAGGGTTCACTAGTTCATGCTTTTCACTTTGATTTAAAGGAACCTTTAGTCTCACTTGTGAGGAACTAAGGAGATGAAAGTTCTCTATATTATATGATTTTTTGGTAAGCCATAGTATGACTGGTCAACACACTATTGTGTGAGGGGAGATGACATTGAATGAACTAGAATGGGGATTCAACATGCAATCTATCCGTGATATTTGGTTTGTTGATTTGCAAGATCTATCTCGTGTTTTCGTGTTTTATGAGTTTTCATTGATGTGAGGGATTGTTGGAAAACGATTAATAAAATATGATTTTTAAAGTTTTAATAAAAAATTATAATTTATTATTTTCTTTTTGTGAATGAAAAACTTATTAGTCCCACACCGTGGAAGTTTTCCAATTTTAGTTGTTTTTTAAGAGACTATATAAGCTTTTTAGTCCCACATCGGGAGTTCATCTTTTTAAGTTGTATTATTCCATTATATAAAGAAATTTACTACTTTTGTAAAATCTAAGGAAATGGGTTTCTCATATTTTAGACGGACACCTAAGGGAAGATATTTTATATTGTTTTCTTATGTGTTCTGGATTTTCCTTAAGGTTTTTTTTTTTAGTTGCCACCTCAAGTTGGACATCTACTACATATGCTATTAGAGGTGTATTAGGGTGTTTTATCCACGGAGATATCTATCCCTGTGAGGGCTATAGCATCACTCTTGAGTGTAGGCTGGGCGCTAATTTCTTAAGGGCAACGTGTTGAACACGTGACTCTGTCTGTCTTTCAAAAGTTTTTTCCTTGTTGTTGTTGCTGAGATCTTGGGGCTCGTCAGATTACATCAAATCGATCACTTCCATTATAAAGAGCTAAGTATCAATAACTTTTGCTTATTTGATTTTTTCCTTTGTTTTTGATTATTGCCCCAACAACATTTTTTATTGAAATAAAATTAGTGTTGGGTTTTTATATTTTGATGATACTTGTGGAGATGCATGAGCTAGCGATTAATATTGCTCATAGAGCTCCAAGATATGGAACAAGATTGCCTCTCAAAACTCTCTTTTTATTATTGTTCTTGCTCACCCTACAACAGATACATCATTGCCTTTTTATAGGCTTTGTTAGACCGACACCGAGAACTCTCTAACCTTCTCTAGATTTTTCTTTGAGAAAATGGGTGCGTTTGTCCAAAAATTTAAACACGGTTCAAATGGGCCAGTAAAAAAAAATAAAGGAAATAGCCAAAAAAAAAATAGCAAGGATGAAACTGGATGCATCCGTGTAAAAAAAACAAGAAAAAATATTTGAAACGGGACAGGATGAAACCGGTTACATCCCGCTCTATTTTAAAATTTTTGTCCATTTAAACATTATCTAAATCGACTGTCCTTTTCACCTATGTGAAATTTTGATTTTGGTCTTTTTAACCAATTTTGTGATTTCAAAACTAGTGGATTCTCTAATTTAAACTAGTAGGCCATGTAAATACATGCTTGAATGAATTATTTTAATAATGCAAATTTAATAATAATGGGAAAAATCTTAAATAAAAAATTTAATATCCTTGTTTGTACTCATTACATAGATAATTTAAAGAGCTTTCCAAATATATCAATTTGCAAAAATCCGATGTGTATTTTTAAAGATATTTAAGTTTTAATTTTTTGTTATTTTAAAACAAATTCGCATTCCTCAGAATATACAAATATTAACTTAGTTAATGGGTTATTATTGTCATGAAAAAGCTTCACCAAAAGAAGGCTTCACCAAAAAAGGGTCTTTTCTTTTATTATAAGATTAGTAAAGTGGCACATGTACGATGCACATGTTGGAATTGGATTCTTTTAACAACACCAAATTTGATAATAATGGGAAAAAAATCTTAAAATAAAAAAATTTAATATCCTTGTTTATACTCATTACATAGATAATTTAAAAGAGTTTTCCAAATATATCAATTTTGCAAAATCGATGTGTATTTTTAAAGATATTTAAGTTTTAATTTTTTTGATCTATTTTTTAACAATGGCATTCCTCAAATATATAAATATTAACTAAAATCTTAAGTTAATGGGGGATATTGTCACAGAAAAGCTTCACCAAAAAAGGCTTCACCAAAAAGGGGTCTTTTTTCTTTATTATAGTAAAAGATATAAGATGAATCTTTAAAGTCTAGTTTTACGTCAAAGCAAATAAAGCTCAGCGGTGAAAAACTCGGATTGTTTAAGTTGGTTCCAACTCCAAGTTATTCTTATTGGGAAGTTGATAAATGTTTTTTTTTTTTTTTTTTTCGCTTCTGTGAGAAGTTGATAAATGTTATCGTAGAGATAATTTGTCCATTCAATTCACGTTTAATGAAGGCGTATTAACCTTTCCTGCAAAAGATTTACGGATGCAAAAAACTATGCAATCTAAGAAGTTGGCAAGGATGAGAATGAGATACAGAGAAGTGATAACCATTGGGTAAATCTCAAGTCTAACAATTGATTTAGACAAGGGATTGTAAAGAACAATATCCCGTCTTTTGTCACGAGCAAACTACCATATTTAGAGCGAATTATAGAGCCCTTTTAACAATTCAGGGATGTTCATGAGGTAATTCGTTATTATGCATCGGGCTTAATAAATTGTAGACGGGGTGATCATATACATTAAAAAACTAGCCACTGGGACACCAAATATCCATTACTCCTAGAAGAAGAAGACCTTCCGATTTAACATCGAATGATATTTTACTCCTTTGCACGCAAATGTGTGTAATCCACTTATGGAGGTGATCCGATATCAACCTTACCATATCATTTGTCTATCAACTAAGGTCTTGCTTCTCCACATCCTCTATGTTGTCGACATCCTTATTTACACCGATTCTGGTTACGCTTACCTCAATGGCTTTCTCAGCTCCCTTGACTAACACATGGTTTCTTATTCTTCATAATATCTTCCACCCTACAAGTTAAAAGAAAGAAAACTTTATTTTTAGTGTTTCAAAGGCACAAAGTGACTATCGACCTCAGCTACAAGAAAAACAAGTTTCAGTATATATATATATATATATATATATATATATATATATAATCGATAAACATACAAAAATTCATATTGTTCTTAGAATGTTACCTTGGAGTTGCAAAATCATCGCCCATTCGATGAGCACCATGGGGTTGGTAGATCAAAGACATGGTAACAATGTGAGACACTTATCGACCAAGTCGTACTTGTACAAATTTGTTTCCTTCTTGTGTAAAATACACATGCCGAGAAGACCCATTCGGAGGCCAAGCAAGACAAGCGATTATCCACGCAGGAAAGAAGATATAGTCATCCAAGCTTTTAACTTCCTCCCCATTCCATCGAAGAGAAATTCAATTTTGTTATGTCTATGGTGGTTTAAAGATGGTAAGCACCTCTTAGGATGTAGTATCTCACAATCATAAAACTTCACCAAAAGACATACTTTGACGACTATAATCCAATCCTCCCGAAGCATCGATACTGAGTAAAAATTATAGCTGGGTGGCAACACCGCTTATCTTGTGGTTATTTCCTTTTCTTTCATCATCATGTTGAATTGCTACCTCCAAAAGGATACCGCGTATTCCCATTATAAATAACTTCCTTTGTTAAGATATGGTCAAGATATTATATATCTTGACATTGTTAATGTTGTTATTTGGTTGTAACCGCATATATATTCTTGCCGTATCTATCCTACATATTGTTAGGGTGATCTTTTATTGCCTTATCTATTGTGTAAAGTTGTATAAATCAAAGCTATTGCCTATCAATGAATACAACAGAGAATTATTCTCACATCTACATTAGAATCTCTATGCTCATGTTTATCATGGTATCGAGCTGTGAAAGATCCCCGAGAACCAGTTTCCACGCAATACAACCCGGGAAAAATACAACCTGGAGAAAACATAGTAATCATGTCAAGAGAAGATTCTCGACCTATCGCTAATTTCGTTTTGATGGAACCAAACTACAATCACCTGGTCATTCCTCATGAGGAGTTTTCTTAAAGGAAAGAGTAGTAGAAGTATGTTGATGGTACGAGAAAGTCCCTACGACAATGCTCTAATGACAAAGGAAAAGAAGTACAAACAAAGGATCTAAAAGAAGAATGGGGAGATTAACAATAACAGATTCTCACTTGATTGGGAAATACCAAGTTATTCCTTCTATAAGTATGCAACTCACCGATTTAGGAAGCCAAAGATGCATGGGATTTTCTTTCAAAAAGGTACACACAAGTCAACTTTGCTCGAGATATAAACTTAACAAGATATTGGGTCTATGAAGAACCACATGATGGAAGTATTCATTTTCATTACGAGATGTCTATAGTCCGAATCAATTAGCACTTATGGAACCAAGATGGATCAGAGATTTGGAACTTGGCGGAAATATAGAGAGGAAACACATTTAGTTCAACTTCTAATGGCTTTACGTGATGAGCCTGGAGTGTCATTAGAGCATCTATTCTTCATCGATCACCTCTTCCAACTGTGGAAGTTGCTTTGTCCAACTTATTGCGAGAAAACGAAAGAATCACGCCAGAGATATCGGGAGTATTTGCTTTAGTTTATACGTTCGAAGTTGAATAACCTTTTCACGAAACTCCAAAGTGTTTTGATTACAGCGTGACATGTCTCTAACACTACACCAAATGGGATTAGAAACAGAATCAAAACTTTGCGTTACAAAAAGCGGGTTGCTAACTACTTCTACCTGTTGCAAAAAGTGGTGTTACATTTTTTTTATGCGGCTTTGTGGCAGGTCATACTTAATTTTTTATAGATAAGTAGAATGCAATGGTCACAATTTGCCATTGTGAAGTAGCGACTCGGAAGCCGAATTCACCCAATTTTTTCGGCTTGAGATGTTGTAATGTACTCGGGGCGTTCACGAACTTTTTGTAACAACAAAAAATTCTTTTGCTGGTCAACCTTGACTGGTCAAAATTGGTCGATGTGACCAATTTTGACTGATCAAAGTCATACCGACTCAATTCATTTTCTATCAGGAAATAAGCCTAATTCCAAAAAACTACCTGCATACACCTTTCATTTCATCCTCCACAATCGACAATATTTTCTTCAATCAAATTCATCTCACATTCAATCAATTCTTATCACAATCAAATAGCTTAATACAAAAAAGAACTTAAATTCTTCTAAGTATCAAAAATTTTGTTAAGTATGAAATACTAGGGGGATACTAAGTATCAGTTCATAGAAATTCTTATGTTCACAAACTCATCTAACATAGAAACACATAGAAACTTACAAAACTTGCATCTGCTCTCCAACCTAATGACGCCTTGTTCTCCAATATTTCGCTCCAAACTTGCAACAGACGAGCATCAATTCAATTAACACCGCAAACACAAAAAATATCTATTTAGATGTCGGAAGTATGCACAACAAAACTAGAGGGGAGAAATTATGAGGTTACTGCTGCCGGGTAGTAAGAGAGGTGGGAGCGAGGCAACTTACGACATCAACACCAAGAACCACAACTTACATGAATTCTTTAGTTCCAACCCCGCATCTCATGATGCAACAACCGCTACTCTGGAACCTCCACCACCTGAAAAGACCAACCACCTCCTCAAAACCCAACTCCACCATAGAATACCATGCCTCAGATTCCACCACCACCACCTGCAACACCAAAACATAGAAAATCATAGAACAAATCAGAAAAACTTAATTAAGAAATTGAGAAATTGATACTAAGAAATTAAAATTGAGAATCCGATTACAAACCTGACAATTGAAAAACCAAAATTAGCGGAACTCAATTTAGTGAGGAGTCATCGAAAATTAGCAGAGGAGCCTCTGATTTCAGCTCCTTGGTTGTCCCTCAGAGCTCGTCCAGTATGTGATAAAGTACGGCGACTAGAATCTTTACCAGACTGAGAAGCTGACACCACATCAGTTCCTCCTTCACGCTTCTGCCTGGATTCCTCAGCCATAAGTTGCCACTTTGATAACATATCATCCCCTCCAACAAAGAACTCGGGCGGAACATTTTTTTGCACTGCAGTCCGCATTTTGTCATCTTCTTCTTTGTTCGCCTGCAAATGTAAACATGGAGTTTAATAGTTGTTCTTCTCACTGAAGGAATACAATCACTCAATTGATCAGGTGGGCACTGCAGGCATATACCATGTTAGGTGTTTTCCTAATTAATTTACAAAGATGCACGAAGCAAAGAGCACTAACTGTCAAAAGGATATAGATGGCAATGATACATCTAATTCGAATAGTTGAATAGGAATTACAAGGAAAACCCTAGCAGCGCATCAAGATACGTTGGAAATATCACTGCTAGCTTCCTAAGTGCCACATGTACAAAAGAGGCGCTATCAATGGTTTCTAGCACTCATTATAGATATATAAGTGAGTAATTACAAGACAAACAAAGAAGATTTAGTTTCATACTAGGTGTAACAACGAATTAGCAAAAAATATAATGGTAATAGCCAACGTCAATAAAATATAATAGACAAACTTTATCAACACAAAATTTCATAGTGTGCGTGAAATAGTCCCGGATCTCAAGATATTAAAAAAATAAAAAACAATACTCGTTCAACACAATGCTATGGTGCTCTTCCTTCCAACCATGTTTTTCCTATATAGGTTCATTCCTATGTCCTAAGGGAATAAGAAGACAATGGCAAGTGTAATAATGTCGAAGGAAATGGTGATTGACCTTTAAAATGGCAAGACCACCAAAAGTTTAAGATAGCCTCTCCGCACCTTATCTTTATCATATAATCAGGATCGCCCATTTCAACTCCAGCTCTTATCTTCTCACATCATTCCTCGATAGATTTTCTTGTCACCCGGATTCGAAAGAACTACGGTATCATCCTTAGATATTGTCGAGCATACTCGATACATATATTAAATATCAACAAAAGAAAAAAACACTAGGTGAATATAGAAATGCCGAAACAACTCAAAAAGTAGCTAGTTGGTTCTACAGCAGAAGTAGCATATGCAAATTAGGATAAAAATTCTAAAGAGTGATGACCGGAGAATGCAACATAAAAAATTTGAGCGTTTTAAAATTGGTTAGTATCATAAAAATTTCTCATTCATTGAAAGTGAAACATCAATCATGTTCAGCTGTCGAACTAACGTCCACACATTATTCGTAAGAGAGTTGTTCTTGATTAAGATGAGCAGTTTGATGAACCGGCTTTTTGTGCTAAAACTGGTAATTTAAACGACAATGAATACGACGAGAATGAAGTCAATAATAGTGTACCACAAACCAAATAGTACAATCAAATATTTATTACTAGTAAAGTGGACCGTGTTAACCAATAACTGTAGATAATAAAAAAGACACGGGTATCGATATGCAATACACAACTAATATTACTGTATAGTAATACGTATATATACTGAATCTTGATTGATCCTTTAACTTTCTTGATAGCAAGGATTTAACCATGGTAGTACATAATTAAGCATGCATCATAATATCTAAATATGATGTATCACTGATACTATCTACAACGAGGAACAAAAGAAGGTACAAATTGTTTAGTTTGAGTTTGTTAATATTATTAGTTGGATCGTAATGAAATGGAGCCGATGGATGTTGCTAGTTACTCTTGATTAAATTAGCTTTTTCAATGCTATGTCACCTTACTCAAAATATAACATGACATTACCTGGAAGCAAACGAAAAGATCTCCAACCTCAACTGTTCCACATTCGGAAGGCTCGATAGGGATAAAACGCTCGCGAACTGCCTTCTATGCATTCACCCATTCATCCTACTCAGCACCAAATTTAGCAAAGAGTACTCATACTTCCTTCAGAGAAACATAATTCAAAAATATCATGTACCCAAAGAAAACTAAATATCTGTTTTAACATACCGAGAATTTTGTTGTCCAAGGAATGACTACTTGATCTCCACTGCCAGTCGATCCATGCCAAACCCCATTCTGCTTTCCCGCTTGCCATGGCAGCAACAACATTTTCTCTTCGACCGCAACTTCTTCTCGATCACGACTGAGTTTCTCTCTAGTCGGCTTCACAAGTCTCTCAACTCATAAAGGATGGTGATGACGGCGACTTCTTGAGAAAATAAAGATGATGCCAACGATGTTCTTTTCCGAACTTCTTATTTCTGATGATCAGCCAACAAGACCTCATTCAAATCCTTCCATGGCACTTTCCTTCTCCCTTGTATTCTAACGGTTCATGCACGGCTCCATCTCCTTGTCTAAACAAACTTTCATATTCGCCGTTGAGAACTTCACTTACACTCGATTCAGCCCACCTTGCGAAACCATGGCTTCTCACTACTTTGAAGACAAACCGAAGAAGGAGGCGCGGGACAGTCCATCTAATGCATATATTGGAGAAGAACACCTCAGACGAGATGCGCCATTCAACAAGCACAATTAAGCTCTATACCCAAATTGGATGCATCATCGGCTCCTTGTCTCGCTCACCGCTTGATTTAACTAGCCAAGTTCTTCCCATTCATTTATATTTTCATCCATAGAACAACACCGGCTCAAGATGCACCTTCCTCGATTGACTCGCAAAGGCTTCCATAAATGCAACCATCAGCAACCACCGGTCTCCAACTCCACCGGCCATCTTCGAAAACAACCACACCGACAAACCATTCAATGACGCATTTCCACATTTTTTTGTAGCATCTCTTCATCAATCACGCATTCATCCCTTATATTCGATCTTCATTCCCATCTTGCGAGAATTATCACACAAACCAAAACCATTTATCTTGATAAGACGTACATTACTTAGTTAAATGGGAATAACTAAGCAAAATTCACAAATGATTAAGACATCAAGTTATGCACATAACTAAGCAAAATACAAACCTTAAGATCACTTCCATTGTATCATTGTCATTGTTGCGAGATCCTTAAAATCTAGTCATTCTCCAACCTTCTCTCTTAATAGAAGAGTTTTCAATATCATTTCTCCGTTCTCTACTTGATGGCAAACCAACCATAATTCTGTTTCATGTCAACAAGAGTTGAGAATCATTAAGGGCGCACACTATAAGTTATTCAACCGAATATGAGCAAAGTGAATCCGAAATAAATGAGGCTTACACACAACGCTCAAACCGTCGAATGATGGCTTCATCAAGGTCAAATGGCGGGTTTGTTGCAGCGAGAACAAGGATCCGTTCACCGGGCTTAGTCATCAACCCATCCCAAAGTGTCATGAACACATTTTTAATCTTCGCATAGCCTCATGCTCCGCAACTATCGAGATAGTCAATGTGCGGCAACAAGAACATAAATTCTACATAGATTTCTGGGTTTAGGAGTTTAGGAAATTGAACTTACGGAGATTTTTTACGGAGATGCAGATCGCCATCTTTCTTCACAATCCCAGGCTGATTTATCATCACTTTTTGTATCAAGTGAAGATGTCTCTGAGGTTGGAATGGGTCTCCCATCCCCTACCTGAAACAATGAGATAACAAAGATCCTTAATTATAATTCTCCCGACCTCTAAGATTGATTAGAAATGCAAAGACAAGATGTGAAACTGACCTTGCTAGCATCGGCATTTGCTTCCGGCTTTAGTGTATCTTTGCCATCGAGACAATTGAAAATTATTCTTATTATAATGCAACTATTGCTACTACATAACCTCCACCGGCTGAAAATTCACCACCACCGGAGCTTTAGAAAGACCAACGACCTCCGCAAACCCAACTCCACCATAGAATACCAAGCCTTAGATGCCAACACCACCACCAAAGAACACAAAAGCATAGAAAAGCAAAAATAAAAAACAGATTAGTAAGTACCTATATCCACGAGATCGAAACCCCAAATCAACAAAAATAAAGAAACCCTAAATTAATAAATTGAAATTATAGAGTAAGCATCGAACAAAATCAAAGAGAAAATCAATTAAGATATTGAGAAATTGAAATTAAGAGATTGAAATTGAGAATCCGATTACAAGCCCGAACAATAGAAAAAACCAAAATCGGCGAGAACTCAATGTGAGGAAGCACCGAACAAAAACATGGAAATGAAACAAAACTTAGGGTTTTCTCACGAGAGGAAAAGTGTTTCGGATGAAAAGTAAGAATACTGGGTTTACTGGGTTCTAAGGTTTCTCTGAAAATATGTGAATAGGTAGGTGAAAGGGGAGCAGATAGATTTGGTTTACTAGGTTCTAGGGTTTGTCTTTTCTCTTTCAGATGAACATATTCTGAAACCGTAATACAAAACTAAAAAGATGAACAAACGAAATGATTAAATCATAACATAAGAGAGTTCTTCAGAATAATCGTGAGAGTCATGAGATAAATTTCTTACAGATCTAAGCTTCTAAAGCTTCCCACTCTGAGACGAAACAAAGGAAGAGAGCGGAGAAAAAAAAAGTGAAGGAATGAGAGTGGAATAGTCGAGAGATAAGTATGGGTGATCGGAGGAAATATCCTCTAGTTCAACAAATATTGGGTGGAAGAAAATATTGCACACAAGTGAATGGCACACGGGAAAATATCCATGTTACGACCCTAGTGTTACCAAGCGTGTGATTGCACGCGTATAAAAAAATTCGTAACGGCTTAGCCTTATTAATGGTTTTTCTAAAATTAATGTAACGGCTCTCTCACATGAATTTTTCAGAATCGGTCATTTGTAACGGGAATTTTGTAACGGCTGCAAAGCCGTTGCAATTGCTGTTACTAATCCGGGAATTTGGTGTAGTGTTATCATGGAAGCAGTGGGCGATGATCATTCGTAACTTCTCAGAAAAAGTTTCGAAGTTGACAAACCCGAAACTAATGCGCACGAAGAGGTAATGGCTAAAATTGACCTCCCACTTCGCGAAGCCTGGCCGTGATATACAAGGGATGTCCATTCTCGTACTCGCATATTTCCGGTGGACGCATATGTGCCCTTTCACCATGCGATCGACATGGAAGAGCGGTGGAGGCATGAGGAGGCGTTGCGAGCACCGGTAAGCGCAGAGGCGAGAGATTTGCGGCGCGATTAAAGAGGCGGAGGGTGGAGCATAAACGGCCTCCCAGGATGAAGATAGGCGTGATTATCCAATCCAGACGGTGATAACCCTTGACTCGACACGAGACGGACCCGAGTGTTCGAAGCAACATCGCGCAAACCCTAATGTTTTTGTGGCCTTTGAGGAAGACTTGGAAGTTGCTCTTGCTACGATGTTAGGACGGAGGGTGTTCTTTGCGAAACATCGACGGAGGCGAGGCTCCGAAGGGAGAAGCGATAGCGGTGATGGAGTTGAAGCAGGACCTAGCGATGGTGCGGCGCGGTCACTCTTCTTGGCAAATAAACCTGTTTGCTTCTTTTTTCTTTTCAAGTGTATTCCGTAATTCTTGAACATCTTTCTTGTACTCGGTGGCGGCTGAGTTCAAGATATTTTCTTCGTTTGTTTACTTTGAATAAAGGTTTATGTCATAACCCTCGTTAAGATTGCATCCGTATGTGCTCCCCGACGTGAGATCTCCTTGGTCTTCTTGTCAGTAAATGTGCACACATTCTATTTCCTTCTTCCCGTGAGATGTTTGCTTAGGGTTTCCTTCCTTGCTATGGTGGGTTGATTTAGGTCAAGCTCGGACTTTGTGTTTTTAGGGGTAAAGAGGTTCTCGATGAAATAATGCTTTAATTAAATTGAAAATTGGAAATTGAAACCCTAACTATGAATGCAAGTATTGCAATCATTTTCCTCGAGGAATTACAAATATGACGTGAAATTGTAAAAGGAAACACGCTGAGGAAGTAGCAAGATGTGTTTTAAAAGTGCGGAGGACGTTGGAAAGTGGTAGCACAACGTCTTAAGTATGGTAGGGCTGGAGCCATCGCGAGTGTATTCTTACGCCTTCTAACTTGTCAGCGTTGATGAGCTTGCAATAGCCGCCTAGGATGACATCTGCTACCAGGTATTGTTCATCTTCCTTTTCGGTGGGTGAGTCAGGTGGGGTAGCCACTTTCACCGTAATGCTTCCAACCTTGAATGCGATTGTCTTCGTCACTAGATCTCCAATTCCAAATGGGTTTAGGTGTGCAGATACCTGGACCTTGGCCTTATCGTCTTTGATCAAGACAGCCTCTAAGCCCTTGATAAAACGTTTGAAGGGGCCGGCTTCCTATTCACATCTCCTAGCCGGGGTTGGTTTGTTGGTTGGATCCAGTCCCCAGGACTTATCAGGGTGAGGAGTGATTGGTTGCAAGGAGGGTTGCGTGGTGAGACTTACTTGAGCTCGGAACCTCTTAATGTATGCTGATGGGCTCTCTCTAGGAAGTTGTGTCACATTGGAAAGGCTGCAGGTGCGAATCCGGACCGATCTTCGAGTCCCGTGACGGCTTGTTAAAGATCCTTTCGGGTGTCGTAGTGGTAGAGGCAAACTCTCAATGTTGCCTTATTGTCGTGTATCCAAGAGCATCTTAGGACCATGTCGTAATTGGGATGTTCTTTGACAATGTAGAACTTCGCTTGCGTTAGGGCGTCTCCCAATTTAACTTCAAGATCGATGTATCCATATGCATCTCTGAGTTCTCCTTCTAGAGTCTTAACCACAGTTGGGTTGCAAGTAGACTCATGTTTTGAAATCTTTGTTGTTTTCATGGTCTGAAGGGTGATGATGTTGAATTCAGAGACCGTATCGATCAATGTGTTATCAAACTCGACATCCCTCAAACGAGCAACGGTTAAGAGTCCCCAATTTCCCTTGCTTGCATCTTCCAGCAAGGACAGAGGTTTCGAGACCGCTTCCTCTTCCCGAGATACAAGCGCCGCTGAGACAACGCGGTTGAGGGATGCAAATATGTCCTGACGTTGTTCTTTGGAGAAGTACAATATCTCGCATAAATGTTCCATCATAGATTGTACAGTCTTGCGAACGGAATCCCCATAAATCATGCCTCTGACAGAAGAGGATCTCTACGAACACCTTCTGTTTCCAAGATGGAGTTCTCCGTATCTATCTTTTCTCTCAAGATTGTTTTAGCTCATTGCGGTCTTTGGTTGGATGGTGAACGAACTTATGGTAGCTACAGTACTTGGGATCCGCCATATCTTTCTCAGTTGGTGGACGTCTGATAGGAGGCAGCTTGATGGCATCGTCTTGAATCCATGCCTCCAAGAGTTCCACTACTTCACTCATGGGGAATGGAAAGCCTGTATCTTCGGTGTTACAGTGAGCTCTTGCCAACTCCCTTTGAGAAGAAGTCATGTCTTGGAGCCGCACGCTTGGGCTGTTGTTCCGTTCTTTGGCTTTCCTATTTCCTCCTTCGCCTACCACGCTCACAGAAGGACCAGTGTTGTATTGCTTGTTTGTGAGACGCCTGCTTCCTCGACTCTCACGTGGATCTTCATTTCGAACAACCCCGGTTCTCTCTAGCAAAACTTGGGTAGTTGTGGATGAACGTTTGCGACTTCATGGAGTTCGGATAACGTCCCAGCCAATTCTCTAGTAAGCGCGGTATATGGGTATCATCCAGGTGATGCACGCTCCACCAAGCGACGTTCGTTGACGTTCGGATCATGACAATCTAGTGCTTGAGTTCAACCTCTTAACGAAGTCATTAGGATGCTTGTTGTTCCGCGGAGACTCTCCCCTAGATCTCGAAAAGGTGATTTGCTCATATACGAAGAAATACTTCCTGTAGAAAGCACTGACCATCTCTCCCCAATGGATATGATGTTAGGTGCGATGTTGTTGTACCAGGTGTACGCCCTTATCATAACTGACTTCGAGAACTCTTTCAGGCGGAGAACATGATTGTACTCATGCTCCCCCAAGGATTCCAAAAATCGAGAGATGTGTTCACGAGTGTTATCGGTACCATCGTAGAGGGAGAACTGAGGAGAGGTGTATCCTCTTGGAAGAGGGATTCGTTGCACATCTTGAGGGTGCGGTGGCTGATGTTGGTGTGCATCCATCAGATTTCCTTTGCCCGGTTTGTAGAAGTCATTCCGAGGTCCTCACGTGTGATGAAGTTGGATGGCTGGTCCTTTTCCTCAAGGCGTTCGGGAGCAACACGAGCTTAACTTCCTCATGTGGGTCCGAGTGGAAACGCACTCTCTGGGTGTATTGAAGGCATCCCTTGTTGGCTCCAAGGGTTGCCGTGAATCTTGTGGCAATCGTTCAGTTAAAGTTTTAAGGAAAGCGAGTACCTCTTTCTGAGTTGCGGCCATATCCGTTTGAGTCTTAGTAAGAACTTCCTGCTTTTCTATCAAATCTGCAATGGTAATAGACGGTGGTCTCCTCTCGTCCCTCCGACTCCTCGTCCCGATGAAGAAGTGAAAGTTGTTGCTCTGGGTGACCACCGGAGGCGTTACACTTGAGGAGATGCTTAGGGATTCGCTACCGCTCTGCTCGTGATGGGAGGCGTTACACCCCTCTTTAAATGTCTCCTACTCCGCTAGCATTGGTGATATAAGTGACGGCTCCACGAGATGTATTGACCACGGTAGCTCCACCGATGGGTACATCGACACCGGATCGTTATCCATCGGAATTGATTGCCGTCCGGACACTGAGTTCCCGCCATCTTGAAATGAATTGTTGATTGAATTAGTTCTAAGATCTACCCTTTTGAAATTGATAAAATTGAATCGGATTTCGAAGAAATTGACTTTGTAGAGATTAACCTCCCGCCGTGGTCGCCAATTATTTATGGGTGAAAACTATTTCACCCGGTTTTGGTAATTTGGGGTGTGTGGATGAGAAAATGAGTCTAAACCTTAAACAAATGCACTACACGGGAGTGATTGTATATTCGAGAAATCAATCATGCAAATCCGGCCTAAACCAAGAAATGGCCGTTCGGGACTTGTTTCGGTCTAAAGTGAAGGAGATGGGGTTGATCTTAGGGAGGGAAGCGAAGAAGGTGTTGAGATTGTGAAGGTGTTGGCTATGTATGACTTGTATCGAAAGTCGAACGGCTTGCGGGATGTAAGCTATCGGTTCGTGTTTGAATACGATTATATCAACACTTGCCTCGTTGTCTTGTCTTACCTTGTTCCCGTTTGGAAAATAGGGAGGAAAACCTATTTATACAAGTCTTTAAGCCTAACCCTCGTATCTCATGGGAAGTGGAGATAGTGGAGTGATGGAGTAGTGGAGTTGGTGTCACACGACCAGTCTTGCCCACTTCTACCATCATCACTAACCGTCCATGACTTCCCGACACGTTCTTGTGATGGCGCGTTGTGCGGCGCATGCAGTAACCGCGGACCAATACCCAAATGTATCCCCCGGTTTGTGACATGATTGATGTCTCGAGTGTGGATCGTAGGACCCACGAAAGTAGCATGTAATGCTAGATTAAATAACTAAGTTATTTAGGAAGTCGATACTTGTGAAGTATCGTGTGTATTCTATGTGTCTCGCATTGAGTATATTCGGCATGTATGGCATCGCTGTTTGAGTGTCTCAAAATAGCCTCATGTCCATCCTACTTCATGTGATGGTTTGGAGGTTGCGAAGCAAGTCTTCCCTTGGCCGACCACATGGTGTGGTAGAGTGACGGGTGGTGATCACCATGACGCTCACCGACTAATTAACTCTGACCGGTGTATAACCAATCCTAATGAAGTTGGACCGGACGAGATGATTTTTGAGACACTCATCTGGCGACCGTTAGTGGAATTAGGGTTTTTTGAAGAGGTGCTAGCATCACTCTTGACTTTTGGTCGAATCCAAGCTTGGGATACGATTTTAGCGGGGCCGATCATGCATGTGTGTAGACGGCATGACGGTGTGGCGCCCATGCCTCATTGTCTCGTGAAAGTGTGATCACGGGCCACTCAATTTGTCCGGCAAAGTTGAGTGGTCGAGATCAATTCTGGCACAATCAATCTGAGTGCAAAAGCCGTAGCGTCATGCCAACTTCGGTGCGCGTTTCAAGACGACCAAGCTTGGTCGGTCTTGGCGATTAGTCCGGTATACGAGACGGCGTGGTACACGTCCATACCTTAATATCCCATAGAAACGTGATCTAAGCCACTCAATTTGTTCGGCAAAGTTGAGTGGTCGAGATTAGTTGCAATTGGGAGGTGTGACCACGCCTAGTTTTGGCGTGCGAATCGAGGCAACCAGGCATGATATGCCTTGGCCGATCGGGTGTGGAGATAGATGGGCCCACGGTGGTCATGTTGATACGCACCGGACACTGCTTAGTCTAATCCTGGACCCAGCCATTAGTGCAAGAGAAAATGGATACTCGTGATGTTCAAACCACTAATTAGGGTTTCACCCGGCCGTGCGTCATGCCTTGCCTTGGGGGCGCACGAACCGGAACGACCAACTATAGTCGGTCTGGACGATCGGTCATGTATGTAGGCGGGCCCACGGTGTTTGTGTTGACATGCTCTGGGCCCTTTGAATCTACACCCTCCATCTATGCCTGCGAAGATGAATGGTTGAGATTATTTTGCGGCACATGTATTGCCGCAAACCCTAATTAGGGTTTTTCGTCCATCTTTTGCTTTGGCTTGGACGGTTTGGCAAGCTATGCCACCCTTTTGGGAAGGCCGACCATGTGGGGCCGTGTTGGGTCGGTAGTGAATATTCCAACACCGCTTGGGGTCATGGATTCAATCTAAGCCATCCAATCATGCTTTGTGAAGTTGGATGGTCGTGATCGTTCTGAGGCCCGGGATATGGACAGTCCCGATTCAAATATGCTCAATCGGGCTAGTATAACAACACCGAGAGATGTATGCTCAATCGGGCTAATATAACACACCGAGAGTTGCATGCTCAATCCGGAGCTAGTATAACACACCGAGATTTGCGGCTGTCACATTTCGTACATGCTTCATTATTAGCATTGGCATGTTGCTCTGTCATGCATTAATTAATGATCTACAAGGTTCATGCATTAATTAATAATCAGAAATTCACGGGGGGTTGCTACATGCTCCAACCTCGATGAATTTCGTGTGTTTAATTCATGTATCATCGGGATTGTTGCCACATGCTCCATCCTGGTGAATTAGTAAAGTGAAGAAGTATTAAATCACTTATTAATGGCTTTATCTTTACAAAGATGTTAGCGCATAATTTTGGCTTTTACAATTTTAGCCTTAAATGAAAATCCACCATCAACAAAACCTAAAACACTATAGGATCAATATCAAGTGACTAGGATTAAGGTACAAGTGTTATTTACTTTAAATTATGATAAACTAATTATAATTGAATAATAAATTAAATAACACAAGAAGATTTTTGTTAACGAGGAAACATAAATCTGAAAAAACCCGGGACCTAGTCCAGTTTGAATACTCAATTAAGCCGTTATACAAATTTAATACCAACTTCGTATAGTTGAGACCAAAGTAGACTACCCTAGCTACTTTGTTTCCTCGAAATTTCCCTTCGACTTCTAGAGGCACGCACGTGAATCATCAATCTTTTTGATCGTATTCCTAAGTAAATGGATAAAGTTGTTTGTCTATTCAATCTTTGGTAATAAGATATTATGAGTCGTTGACAAAGGCTCTTCCATTTAAACTAATAAAATCCTTTTTCTCAAGTTAGATCAATCTAAAACTTGATTACATGAATAACCAATTTCTAGATTCGCAATCCAGTCAATATAGAACTCAAAGAGTGACTATAAAGCGTACGATCTCACACAACTAGACAATCAAGTCTATCAAAGATAAACACGACTCTAGTTGGATCCCGCCTGATTAAGTTTTGTGCGCTATATTCACAGATACGAAAACTAATAAGAAAATATTCTTCGTCTTCAAATTTTCAATTTTCCTTCAATAACCCTGCACAATACAACTTGAATCCTCTTGTGATCAATCACACACGGAATGGAGTCCGTTAACAATGGATTATGACAAGACGTATTTAGATCCGAAAATGGATCTAAGGATCCCGCCGATATTATGATCTATTTCAGTGGCCCTTATGTCGAAGAGAAGCCTCAAGAGTAATCAAACTAGGTGAAATCAAAATTTTAACAACCGTTAGTCAATCAAATCAATAATAGAAAACTAAATAACAATGCAATTATCTAGTTTCCCCACCAACGGTACTTTCATGAAACTTATTTATCCAATCAAATCTTTAAAGGAGTGGTCAAGAGATTTCGCCTAATTAGGTACTTTCCTCCGTATTAGAATAAATCAATTGGTCAAAGCATCCCGATAGATCGGCACCACCGAAACAACATGAATGAAGTTTTCAAAGCTCTTGTGTTAGTTTGCAAGAAATGCAAACTCAAGTATTTATAGACCAAGGTTGTTTGGACAACAAGAAAATTCCAAAGAACGAAAATATTCTCAAGATATTCATAAAGGTACCTAATTTCGGTTTCCCTACTAATATTTTAAAAACTCTCTTAGAAAATTTCTATTGAGTGTAGCATATTACCTAATAATATTTTCCGAAAGGATACGCTTTTAATCGGCTTGGTGCTTTTCAATATTTCTGGCCCTGAATCACCTTTATATCAAGTATCAAGAATATCTTTGAACAAATAATAATAAGAGTTATGTACATGTTCAAATAATGTCGACATCTAGAAGTTTCTCTCAAGAACCCTAATTCCAAGATCTACGTAACATAAAGAGATATGCTAATATTGAAATTGCTTTGCTCCTTGGGATCTAGTTATACAAATCCATTCACAATTTAAGTTGTACTTGGTTATACCATGTTTCCCAAATTAGGTTGTGACCAGGTTACACCATGCTTTCCAAAGTAGCTTGTGACTGCCACACCTTACCTTCCAAATTAGCTTGTAATCGGTTTTCACCTTGGCTTCCTAAAGTAGATTGTGACCGATTCACAGCATCTTGTGACCGATTACACCTTGATTTCGAGATCAACTTGTATTTGGTTGCAACTTTACACACTATAGGCTATGACCGGTTGTACCTAAAACTGACTAGGTCCCTGTTTTTTCCGCATTTTGTGGTTTCCTCGCAATAAAAATTTTGGTGTCTGCGTTATTTCTTTTCCGCATTATTTTCTATATAATTGAAATATCACGAGGTTGTGCGCCCGGTTAATCAATTAGATAATCCAACCTTTGGTTGTTGATATAAATTGATTGACACTTGAACAATGTTCTTGGTACCGTTGAAGTTGTTTCTCATAATAATCGGGCTCATGGATCTCTATGATCTCTGATTTGCTGACATATTTGGAGAAACAGAGATATAACTCGGATGTATTTTCCTTTGAGTCGGACGGCCTAGTTGATTCTCTCGAAGTATATTGAGTGCAATCCATATAGATTGCCCAAACGAAATACCGGTGCGCTTGTTAGACCTCCGCTTTTTCATTATCTTTTGGGCTCACAAGACAACAAATATTACATGTAATGTCTAATGTTCGCGGTCCATGTTCAAAAAGGTCATTTTCTGCTTTTTTAATTAAGTATTATATGCGTATTTTTATTAGGAAATTTATGTTCCATGGCTCTGTAACAAGAGGAATCACCAAGAAGGATGCAGGAAGTCAAATGTCTATCTCTACTTAAGTAATCAAATCATCAAGGAACCGAAAGAAAATATCAACCGTATAAGAAAAAGGTTCTTCTCAACTTGTCTTTATCTATTTGTCAATCGGATAATGATTTTTTAGATAAAGTAAAGAACTTGTATCCAAGAGGAATGATTTGAAATGTCGAACAAATATCTCTTAAGATGAGATAAATTTTGGCCATGAACACCCATTGGCTCACTAAAAACACTCTAGTAAAATAGGGCGTAACTTAGAGAGTTAACAAATATCTCTCCAAGGCCTAGAAACTAAAATGATCCTATTATCGATGAGTTTTTCAACAATGAGAAAAGGAATTCTCTCCTCAGGGCAATCAAAAACTGATGTATTTCAGAAACTTCTCATGAGAATTTATTCTTACTTTTGAAGGATAACTAGGGTTTGGTATAGGCAAAAATTATGCATTACAGCTATCAAATGTTTTCATCTTGCATGTTTTTAGATTTATTTATTTAATTTTAGAGTTGTTGGAAGATGAACTTGCGGTTATGTAATCATTATTGGTTTACTTATTGCAAAAGTCTTGTGAAATATACGTGCCTTTACATTTTCGTGAATTGAGATGATATTTCATTATGCTCGGAAGTTAATTCTATTGTGTTTTATAAATGAGGAAAATAGAACAAACTCTTTGAGAATTTTCTGTGCAGATTGATATACTCGTGATCACCTCTGCGGTTTACTTGCTTGACACACTTTCGTACTTTTCTTATGTTTAGTCATACCAATTAAAATTATCTTTTGTGCGTAGCGGCTGAGATTATTTTAACTCGATTTTCTGGATACAAATCCGTGTTATTTGTTAATGTCCAACAAATCCTTCTTTTCATAAAACAAGGGTCACTCATGTTGTTATATTAAGAATAACATCAAATCGTATAGTTCTTAAATGAACTTGTGTAGTAATTTATATCTTTATGGGGTGTGTGGCTATGTGGAATTGAAAGGGGATGCTTGTATCTTCATCTTAAGATGAGCGTAAGTAATTCTTACTATGTGATATCATCTAAAAAAATTTGATATTTGTGGAGTTGCATTTTTAACTATGTTATAATGTGGAATGTCAAAACTTCCTTAAAACTTGACATATCTTTTGGTTGTATTCATTACGATCTCCGGTTTTCTTACCTTTGTTAATTTTATTGACAAAAATGGGGGAGAATTATTTAGTAGTTTCATTCTACATACGTATGGTTTACGGATCATCATGTAAGGGAGTGAATCAATAGTCTATAGGTTTTACCTATTATAAAAAGATGTAAGTATTGATTAAGGTGGGGAAACATATCACCGAGTATAAATCCCCAAGAGTTGGGATACAATTGGAACTTTCGAGAAGGAATATTATTATGTTTTTGTATAACAATGATTGAGAATATTTTTTTCAAAGTTGTTATCGCTATGGAATCGGTTCTTCAACAACACCGATGTTGAGTTGAACACGTTCTAATCATTGCATCTTGAAATTACGAAGAGTTCAGGAGTTGAAGATGCCAAGGAAATCAAGACATGTTGGATTCAAGAGTGTTTCAACACTTTATTTTTTATCTATAAGCATTAATAGTTTTGTCACTTAAATTCGCAAAGGGAGATTGTTAGAGCATTGATCGGTCGAACTCACAAGTGTTCCTATCTCAAGCTTGTTATCAAAATTTAGTTGTCAAAACTATATCTTGTCAAAATGTAGTTGAGAAGCAGTGGATCACGGTAGTCGTCATTGCGTTGTATCGTTTGAAGTCGAAGATCAACCGGCTTTTGGAGGCATCATCAAAAAGGTAAGTGAAGACGAACCACCTATTTCTCAAGTTATATTCACTTTTCTATCATTGAGACGATGTCGCGTAACTAATCATACTATTATGCATAGACAAGAATTACGAGTCAAGTTTATCTTGATAATTACTCGAGAAATATAATGACTAAGCTTAATGAACATTTGTTCATACTTGATGAATTTTGGTTAAGGAAAATTTATTGTTTCAAATCAAAATCATGATTCCAAGTTTTATCGTTTGAAAATAGTCCGGATCAATGATATGTGTCATTGATATTATTCGAGAATGTTTGAATCTATTTTAGAGAGCAATATAAAACTACTACAGATTCGGATACCGAACATGTTATCGGTCTTACAAACTAGGGAAACTCATATAAGTCCGAACTCGTACACGTAGCGTAATATCTATATATATTGACTTAACGATTTGTGGTACATATTCTTATGTATATCATATGAAAAAAAACATTCAACCCGTGAACTATATCTCAGCATACTCGTATGCATACCATTCTCGGGAACCGTGGTTGGAACCGGGATTAGATTCAAACCGTGCACGCATGAGCAAAATAGTTCTATGTTCCCTAAATCTTTCTAGTACTCATACGGTACGCAAACTATAATAGTTTTGTGAACTATGGAACGGTCATAGTCTTAAGGTTTCCAAACCACATACCTAAATAGTTATGTCAACTCCGGAACTTGGTTTGGCTAAATGTTTACAAACCGGTACACTCATTCCGACCGCCCGAGTCACGAACGGCATGGTATTTGTACTTTGTGCATTTACTAACCAAGTCGATTATTCTTAAGTGCGATAAATTATTTTTACGGAGATAATTAATATTTGATTAATCTAAATACTAGACATATTTGATCACATGATTATGACTCGAGTTGTATACGTGTTGATGAAAATGAGTATTAAGCTTTAAAGTTCAAATCTTTCGTGATAACTTCGAGTATCCCCGATCGTATTCGATCGTTGAGTGCTCACTCAATCAAGATAGGTAGAAATCATCAAATTTCTCTTCCTCAAACTTTGTTGATTCCATGGTTTTATACTTGTGAGGTGGATAATAATCTAGGTTTTGACTTCGGGTTACATAATCCCTGATTTTGAGGGTTAGATAGACTTTGTCTATTGTTATCAATTTCCATCACCTTTGATCAAACTATTTTATTGTAAAAGGAAATCATATATTGGATTAATTTTGGGAGGAGGATTGGTTCAAAGTCTTCAAATGAGTTGAATCAACTCTTAGTTGGTGTGAAGGACTAAGGGAATAATTGCCAAGTCTGCTTGAGGTTCAAGTGGCGTAAGGAGTTGTTTGCGTCTCTATATCGGTGGGATACCTTGTAGTCTCAACTACATTCAGTCCGAAGTTAATTGATAGTAGTCCTAGTGTACGCAGCGGCTTAATACGGTTTGATGTTCAATCTGGACTAAGTCACAGGGGTTTTTCCTGCATTTGCGGTTTCCTCGTTAACAAATCTTGGCTGTATATGTTATTTGCTTCGAGATTATATTGTTTATCTATAATTGAAATATCACAGCGGTGTGTTTGATTATAGTAGATACATCCACGCATTGTTGGATTAACAGGTCAGTCTCGGACATGGTCTTTGGTACCTGGGTCCAAGTAATCTCTTGTGATGAGGTTCACAGGATCTCGATTCGTAAATGTTCTAATCACAAGAAAGAGAGAACATATAACTCTAGATATTATTCCTTGATTGAGTTTCAACTCTGAGTTGTATTGAGTTTGTCGATACAAATTTCCCTAAGAAAAATGGTGCATGTATTTTATTTTCTGAGTATTAGTTTAGGTATTTCAACTTCTTGATTTAAAAATTAATCATTTTCTTTGTAGTAGCAGGAAATCCCACACTACACCCCTTACTCGATTTTGCTTAATTAATCCATTGAAAGAAGTAAGATCAAGAATATTTATTGATTGAATCCATGAAATGTTTACATAGGATAATGGAATTACACTTAGAAATTAAAGCACTCTCAAACTTTCTCTCCTAGTCGACTTTGCCTAACAATTCCAAAAAGATCTCTCTTTACGACTCATTTAGCCCCTTTATATAGGGTAATACATAGTGGATGATGACTAAGCTTACCCTTTTATTTTAGGGAATGTCTCGCGAAGTGTCGCAGACGCACAAACATTCACTCTCGCGACACTTCTTATCCCTCACTGTCTCATGTCTTCTTTATGTTTTGCTGTCAATTATTCATACTAGCTGCTTATTTTAGCTCCCTGCGACTCCTCGCGACACCGCTGCTCATTAATCCCGCGAGCCTTGTACGTCGCGTATATTATGATCCTACATCTTAGCCTCTTTTCCTTGAATATTGCTTGAAGAGCGATTTGAAGGAAAAATTCATTGTTGTCATATTCCCTTGTTTCACTGATGAAGGAACGAGCGAAAGAATACTTTTCTTAAAAGTACGTACTTGCCTCTATTCTTTAGTAAAGTTCCAAGCTTCTTTGAGATATATACGAGTATCGTCTCATATCTCTCCTCATATTTCTCCTGCAAGCAGAAGTATCATGAGATTTTTACAATATTGTTGTCTGCAATCGCTTTATCTTTATCTCTGTTTTCGGCTTTGTACTTTTACACGGATTTTTGATTATTAATGTCTTTTCTTGACACGTCTTTTCAACCGCTTATTCTTGACCATTCACGTCTCTTTGCATTAAATGACCTTGCTTTTCTCGAGGATCTTTTCCTTATATAGTTTTCTTCTCCCCTTCTTCTCATTCTTTAGTTCTCTACACCATTTCTTTGACTCTCCTTCCAGCAATTTAGCGTCCTGCCACTCGCAAATCTTTTCTTCGTCCTTTCTAGCTACTGATCTCAACCTTTGACATCTCATCCATTCCCATACCGATAATGGCTTCCATTAGTCGTGGCATATACAAGCTTCTTTTGATGAAGTTCAACGAGAGTTGCTCGAAAAGGGTTTTACTCTATCAACCATTCCTAATCAAGGATCTTCATCTATTCTTACTCAGCAGTTATTTTCTGATCATCAATGATGATGATCAAAGATTATAGTCTCTGTCTAGGTCACTTCTCGTGGACTTCCCATTCCCTTTGTACAATCCTGAGATGCCTTTATTTTATGCAAATCTTGGCCATGAAAAATTCTCTCGAGCTGTTTATCAATTGAGTGTGCGATTGCATTCGCCTAATGCTTCGAGTTCGCGAATCGTGGTGCCGGCAAAGGATCTTTATACCCTACTACCAGTTAGGCACCCCGATCTTTGCAGATTTGGAAATAACAACAGAAGTACACCGTAGAGAGCTTTTCGAAAACTATTCAGTGATAAAGATGGTTAATGCGAAATCTCTGTGGGGCATTCGCCCAAAAAGAAGGATAATGTCACCTGGATAAATTGCTCATGCGGATATCGTTAGCACCCTGAAATAATACTTACTCCTCGCCACTCCAAATATGAGAAGTGGTGGGTTGTACCCTTGATTTTAAATGGCCCTTATATCGCGGGCTCGCACGTTCTTCCTGCGAATCTCACAGGTATCATCCTTGGGAATTTAAATGGCCCGATAGGGCAAAAGAGGTATGTTTTCTACTTCACATCTTGCTTTCACCTTCTTTTTATATTTGATGAGTTTGTGAAATTTTGAGATCTCCAATTTGAGAAGAAAATACAAGGATAATCCGTTGGAGAGTACCACCACCGATACTTCGATCAGCTTACTAATGGTAAAAACATTTTTATTACTTGAAACAATATTGTTGCCCTCGTTTCTTATCTTTAACCGTGCGAAAGGTGGAAGCTGAAGAAGCCGAGTCGCGAAGATTAAAGGGCCAGGGTAAACTAGTTCGCAAGGGTAAATCATACGCTCCATTAACTAAGAAGCGAAAGGTCCAATCTTCTTCTCTCCTTAGCTCAAGCTCCCAATCTTCCGACGAGGACAACATAATTCGAATTCCTCTCTCGCTAAAGAAATTCCGTCACAGGTTCCCACATGGATCAATTATTCAGCATCTTCTCGGGTCTTTCAAGGAATGGGAGATGCCTAACTTTCCCTTAGGGACGTTGGTTGAGAGCAAAATGCAAGTTTGCCTTGCATTTCCTGTGGGAAGCTGAAGTCGCGATGCTTTTGGCATGCATTTATGCATGCTAAATGCGATTTATCGAAATTTTTGGCATCACTGGCTAACAACCACGTGAGTAAGTCCAATGCCTGAGACCCATATTGCATCACCTCTCATGATGAAGCTTCATTTGACA
>JAJJWW010005442.1:0-63156 GCA_023531295.1 Papaver armeniacum | reverse complement strand
ATGAAGGAGAAATCTCGTGGCAATTTATTAATTCTTAAGTAATAAATTTATTAAATTTATTAATGAAGGAGTAATTCTTAAATTTCTGTAATTCTTTAAGACTCGGTAATTTATTAATCAATGACATTTACAGTTTTGATCAAACTGTGTCTTATAGTGAAAAAATGCTTTGATGAGTTTGTTCTCGGTGGATGTAAAATTACTCGTGATTTTTGTGGCCGTGAATTATATTATGGATGATACTAACATTTAGTGATCGAATCAATTTAGAATTTAGAATAATTTTTAGAGCAATTGCGAATATATTCGACATAAAAGTGACCATAGATGCGTGGTTTAGTGCTTTGAGTGAAAATGGTTATTTCTCACTAAACATTCGAGTCCCGAAAGCAACAAAAAAAGGAATAGATATGTCGTTATTGATTGGTGCAACGGAAGCGTTGCATATGGAAAAACGAGGGTGATCGCTTTCATTTGCCAACTGGTTCTCAGAGTTATCAATTATCAACTGGTTCTCAAAGTTTATCTATTATGTTCGATCATCCTTCATACACTTGTGATAAGCCTCTCACATGGGAGAAGATTAGAATTAAATTGAAGACCAGTCTTTGTTAAAAGCAGTTTTTGCACAAACAATGTATTTGATTGTTAGTTTTTTCGAGAGGAATCTTCTTAAAACAGGGTATGAAATTGTGGACAACTAGCTAGGTGCTGCATGTAGTCTCACAATCATGCATCTACAATGGGAAACACTAGTAAGTTGAGTGGGGAATGGGCATTTTTGAGTGACTAAAACCAACAAACAATATTAAGGACCACCAAAACCTCTTTTTGTTTGAGGGCAGTTGAAATTTGTTGCTGATTTTTTTCCACAAACAATATAAGAAATGCTTTTAACAAATTTAGCAATTCATTTCAGATTTTTAGACCAAAAACTATGTGGCAGTAGAAATATAATTAACTACGAATTTCCAAAATTTTACTGTCAATTTGAAACCATATTAGATTAAAAAAAAGAACTCTGATTTTTCTGGGCGGGCATATAATGATACTAAAATGAGTGTATGATTGGTTAGTTGTTTCTCCAATAAGGTAAGGCTTAGTCCTATGGGCTAGATATCTAGCTGCAAAATTGGCCATCCACGTCACCATGGGCAACCTCCTAAGTCCCATGGGATGGCGAATCAAGCAGGAACGCATTAACCAAACAACGCTCGAATTTAATTTTATTTCTCATTCTTTTCCCTCTTTCCACGTTTCTCTTATCTTCTCTCTCTCCTTCTTTTCTCTCTCCACATGGATTCTACTCTCCTCTTTTTCTTCTCTCTCCTTCTTTTCCTTCCTTCTCCATCTTTCCTCTCTCTCCATGAGAAAAATTATATATAGCGAATGATTCAAATTTTTAGTTACTTTTTGAACGACTGAGCAGTTCAAATGCTTCAATCTCGCGATAGTTGAATCTGAGACTTGCAAGGAGAAACTATCAACTATCAGTGTTAACTTTTTTCCCACATTTTTTTCATGATTTGTAACACTTTTTGGCCAATCTAGCAGTTCAATCTAGCCCAAAAGAAATGACTTACAACTAGTCGTAGCTCAAGATTCTAAGAAAAATGGTGTCATTGGTGTGGCAGCAGCATCATCCGTGAGAGTCATCAATACAAATATGGTTTGGGAAATGCCCTAAGAAACTCTAAAATAAATGAAGAACATGGCTTAAGATTGTTTGAAAATTTGGTTTGACAATATGGTGAGACAAGATAACAAAGTTAGCTTTTGGATAGCAAAATGATTGTAGCGGAAAGAATGAAAAGATGTAAAGGACATTGACAAGGTGGTCTAGGCTAGGTTACCTCCAACATTGACAATGTGCTGATACAAAAAGAAAGACATTGACAATGTTTTGTTGGATAATGCTATCTCATTTGTAGTATCTATAAATCTTGTTTGTGCTAACTTCGTTGTTAATTATTTTCTTCAAATTCGCTATTGTTTGGGTTTTTACGATAAATTAGTTCCGAGAAACCATAAGATAACGTGAGAATGCATTTTCATGTACAATAGTTTTCTTAGTTTCGGCTTGTTTTTCTAATTCTAGAGGACACGTTCTTTTTGACACTACACCTTTCTTGTATAAACATGGCAAGCCACCTTTGTATGTTTGAGAGCTAAACTACATTGATGGGCAACATAAAATTTCTTGTTACTTTCATCTTGTTCTTCTTCAAAACTAGTTTGATTCTTATCCATGGATCGACTCGTGAAGTTTCTTGTTCCTTTGGGTGTTGGATGTGCAAGTTTGTGGTTAGCACGTAAACTGAATGCTCTTGAAGAAAACTTTGCAGGAAAGTTGAATTATCTTGAAAAACAAAATCGTAGAATTATCAAACATATGAATATGCTTGAAGAAAACCAAAACAACCTGATTAAGAACATTACAGGTAAGATTTCATACTGGTGACGAGGATATCCAGTTTTTTGAACGGCGCGTAAATTGTAACCATATGGTATATATTTTTCATCAAAGAGGTCCATTCTGAAATTTCCTGTGATGTAGAATTAATCTTCTTTTATGCCCAAACTGCACTTAAAGGATTAGACGAAATAGATCCTGCTACTTCCAAACTGCAATACCACTCCTTCTGAAATTTTGTCAACTTTGGGGGAATTGAGAAAGAACTTTTTATCAAGGCTTCTCTTAAATATAGCCCATGCTTTTATTAACTATAACCTACATAAAATAAGTCATTAACCCAACCAAACGGATTCCTATAATTATTAGCATAACCCATAACATTATACTCAATTTTATATATAGCCCAAAATAAATTATAAAATCCCTAGATCAAAAATAAGATAAAAATAAAGTTAATTATATAATTTTCATAATTAAAGCTATGTAGGATCTATGGTATAATTGTTGATTTTTAAAAATCAATGTAATCATGATTGGGAGAAAATAACACCATCTTATAATTTTTCTGTAGAATAGTAGTAAGTATGGAGTTATAGAAAATTGATTTTTTTGGAAAAGAATCAAAACCTTAGTTGATTTCATTTCAATTTTCGATTGATATTTGTTTGTACCCCTAATATTCTACACAAATAAATGGGCTAACTTAGGCCTCAAAGCCCTTCTTTGCTAGTGGCTAGGAGTGTTCATTGGGCCTAAGGTGTTTCCCTTATATACCCACAAGTATGGCTAACTAGGCCTAACAAACACCCCATGTACAAGCCCATGGGCTAGAAAGTTTCACAACAAAGCTTTCCACTTAACCCTTGACACGTCATCGAGGTGACACGTCACCCGAAACGTCGCCGAAACAGGTGCCACGTCGGCGATTGAGATGATGGCAAAAGGTGCCACGTCAACGGGGAGATGACGTGGCGGGCGCGCCACGTCGTGAGATAAGATGACGTGGCGGTGCCACGTCTGTCGGCAAAGCGTGCCCATACGTTGCCATGTCAGCCTATATGATGACGTGGCAACTGTCACGTCAGAAAAAAGAGGTGCCACGTCAGCAGACGGGCTGACGTGGCAGTCGACACGTCGGCGACCAGCGATGCCCGCGTCGGCATGCGAGGTGACGTGGCGGGTGCCACGCCGGCGTTGATGATGACGTGTCGGTTGGACGCGTCAACAGATTGATGACGCGGCATGTGCCACGCCGGCACTACAGACCCACGTCAATGGCCGTAAACAAAGCGAAATGCACGGCGCGGTGTCGCCGATTAATCGTCAATTAATCCAGTTTATGTTTTTGAATTTTGTTTATGTTTCGGTGGAACCCGTTTCAAAGGCATAATTCCGTAGCCTCGGATGATTCCACCCCATTACGCTTGCCTAACGTTCCTGCGCCCCCACTGTGAACTTTGCTTCTACAACATTCCGAAGAACTATGCAAGGTCGATTTACACAAAGAGCCATGCGGCCATCAAAGCCGCCGCTTATCACATGCGGCATCGAGACCACCAATGCTGATTATTCTTTGGAGGCATGCGGGGGCAGGTTATGGCAATCAATGTCTGCCATAAAATCACAAAAATTAAACTGAAATTGGCACATATAAATGGAGAGTTTCACAACCAAAAAGGTAAGCAATCTTCTAGCCAAAAATCTCCTGTGAAAAATCCAATCATCGACTTTAGCATCGGAGGGTTTTTTATGGGTACCCCCTTCCTCCATCATTCGAAAGATCCGGTCCACGAATCAATTGTCGAAGAAAAATCATCATTCATACAAAATTCGTGTTTGAGGTAGGAGTATTTTTACCTTACAAACAAAGTGGCGCCACTAAGGGTTTTCGAGAAAAGATTATCGAGTTTTACCAAATCGAGTTATGGCAATAGTTCGACGTGACGCACGAAGGTCCGATTCTAACAGTAATTCCCAACCGCGGGAGACGCGAAATTGAGAGGAACGAAATTGAAGTTCAATCTGCACTGCATTGTGCTGCGGAAACAGACGGGTCAAGATCATACTCACAACAGTCACCGGATCGTGGGCGAGATCGAGATCGTTTTCGTGATAGTGCTCCAGGATCTGAATCGGAGAAAGGAAAAACAACGCCCGTCGATAACGAAGTTATTGACGTTGATGGGGAAAACCCGGATGTTCATGGAAACAAAGGGTATGCGTTCGGCGACCCATCTAGGAGGAATCGCAATCGACGGGGATCTGCGAGATGTCCATAGCCGACTCCCAAAGACAGAGGAAGAACAACTACTTGAATCGGCTAGACGAGTTAGAGAAGGAGAATGCTCTCTTGAGATTAGAACGTGAAAACCAACCTCGGCCTGGGTCTGGTGTTTTGAATAATCGGAGAATCCGATCTGTTTGGCAACGCCTTGGAAATCGGATTGAACCACAAGTCATGAGACTCTAACGGAGAGATGATCAATCTTGATCAACCAGAGAGAATCTATTGGTCAGTGGAGAATTATCAAACGACCCGGGGCGGCGGAAATCGGACAGATGCAACTCAGCGAGCGCGGCGAACTACGTCTCATTCAAAACGACTCGGGAATGACGAAAATGAAGATCGAGACCAACACGACGAGGGTGACTTTTCAGACGATTACTATGCTCGTTCGGAGCAAAGCGAGCATGGCGAGAGAGACTACTCGCACCGAAGAAAGAAAATGAGATCGGATAATCATATTCCCGGAGGACTCGGGATTATGAGCGGGAAGGCGATTCCTCGGATGGCGACCTAGATGCGATAACGAAGCTCGTCTTGCTAAGATGATCGAGAAAGTAATGATGAAAAAACAATCCCGAGAAGAAAAGATGGAAAGGCTACATCGAGCGGCGGGAGCTCCTTTCAAGCGAATATCGAGAGAATTCGGGCCGAATGAATTTTTTAGTTCCAAAATTAGGAATTCGATGAGAAATCGTGATCAGACAATCGACCACGTTTTACACTATGAAGCTGCCATGTCCTTGTGGCGATAAGATGACAACAGTTGATGTGTAAAAAATGTTTCGCAATCCTTGACAGGAGGAGCTATAACGTGGTTCAACGGCTTCCCGACACGATCGATCGGGACTTACCATGGGCGATCGATGATTTTTGTCAGAACTATAAGTACAACAAACGTGACCTAAAGGATGCCATTCACTTGTTCCTTTTAGGAATTCGGAAGGAGGAAAGCATCGAGCAGTTCACTAGGCGTTTCAAGCAAGAGTTAGCGGACGTGGATGGAGCCAACGACCAAGTTGTCATTGCGGCATACAAACAAGCTTACCAACATGATCGAGAGAGGTGTGTACGGTTCTTTGGTCAAGAGACCACCAAAAACTTTGGAAGAACTATATGATCGAGTAGAAGAGTACGCCGAGTGGAGGGCGATTCTAAAGCTCGAGAAGAAGTTAACGAGATCATCCAATCATCAAAACGATGGTAAGAGAAAAATCCAAGAACCGTTCGAACGGACAACATAATGATCGCGGGGATGTTGGGCAGAAAAATCAAAGTGAACGCATGGAAACTGGGTATCGAAATTTCACGATATGAAAGTGACCCGCGAGCATAAGTATCACGGAGGTACATCACGAAAAAAATACACAAAGATTTGAGCCCCCACGTCCTTTGGCAGCGAAAACACGAGACAAACGTGATAGGAGCAAATACTGCAAGTTCCATAAAGACCATGGTCACAAAATCGAGAACCTGCCGCTCTTTACGAGATCGAGATTCGAGCGAATGATCGACGCCGAAGCTGCAACAGTACGTGAAAAAGGACTTGGAAAAGGTCCGGACGATTTGGCACAACCAACGTGATTAACGCACATGATTAACGTCGGCCACGCCGGAGATCCATTCAATGACCGAAAGGCGGGCGTCGAAAACGAAACCGGGGGAAGCTCGGGCGGTTGAAAGAATGGTACTTGACAAATCACATCGATTTTGTCGGCGGTAATGGAGCGAAACTTCGGGAACTTGGATGCACAAAGATCGAGTTCTCTCGATGCGGACATGATAGGTGTATATGCTCCCCACAATGATGCTATCGTTATAATCTGCTTGGATTGGCATGTTTCGTGTTCACCTAGATTCTAGTTGATACGGGAAGTTCGGTGAGCGTCTTTGTTCTCGGGAGCTTACTCCTCTATGAATCTTCCACGACTTGATCGAGGAGGACGAAAATCCAATTATCGGTTTCAGCGGAGAAGTCACAAAGGCGATTGGAAAAGTGAAGATACCTATCACAGTGGCTGACAAGTCCGTCTTGGGCACTTTCTTGTTGTTGGATTGCCGAGCACCCTATAATGCAATTGTAGGACGAGATTGGCTGTATGAGATCGGTGCAGTCACATCATCTAATCATCAATGCACAAGTTTATCACCCCGGAGGGAGTTGTGAAAGTTAGAGGCGACCGGATGGCCGCCCATAAGTGTCATGAGAGTGCAATGGATGAGTACAAGAAGTCAAGTCGGTGGCAACCGGATCATGCGAGTCGAAAGCGAAATAGCAATTACGTAACCCTCTCCCTCCGTAATCATATAGGGGAGAGGGCGCACTAAACCCCAGGTTGAGAAACGTCGAGGTCCAGTTGGGGATGAGGAGCACAAAACAACGTTCGTAGGGGGGCAGATCCGCCAACACGAACGTGTTGGTTTGATTACATTGCTAAGGGCAAACGCCGACGTTTCGCATGGAGTTTTGGCTTGAGATGTCGTGGATAGATCCGAATGTAGCCTTGCCACGACTAAATATCGATGAGAATTTCCATCCTATTCGTGAGAAAATCGAAATATGGCGCAAAGCAAAAAGATGGAGTTATCAAGAGGTCGAAAAGTCATGGAAGAGCGATTTATTCGACCCGATTACAATATCCAAGTTGGCCGTCAAATGTCGTACTGTTCAAGAAGAATGGTAAAATTAGGTAATCAGACGATTTTACCGATTTGAATAAAGCATGTCCGAGAGTGATCCGTACCCGCTGCCACGGATAAGAGATTTGGTGGATGCAACCGCGCGGGATATGAGAGACTGTCATTCATGGACGGGTTTTAAGCTACAACCAAATACCTTTGTTCGAAGACGATCAAGAGCATCTGCGTTAAATCGACCCAGGGAGTCTATCGTTATCATGTAATGATTCGGGCTAAAGAACGCAAGGGCAACCTACCAAAGACTTGGTAGACCATATGTTCAAGGACCTGATTGGGAAGTCGATGGAAGTATACATCGATGATATGGTAGTGAAATCTCGAAGAAAAGAATCGCATTTTCTTGATCTGCAAAAGACGTTCGATATCTTAAGGCAATATCGTATGATGCTCAATCCCGAAGAAAATGTTCATTTGGGCTATCATCGAAAGTTCCTTGGATACTTGATGACACAAAGAGGAATCGAGGCAAATCCGAACAAATCGAGCCATCGAGAAATGCCATCCCCAAGAACGAAGAAGGAGGTCCGAAGCTAGCGGGACGATTAGCATCTTTAAACCGTTTCATCTCACGATCGTCGGATCGATTCAAGCCATTCTTTGATGTTTTGAAAAAGCGATGAATTTTGGTGGACGGATGAGTGCGAAAGGGCTTTTGATGAGATCAAACGATTTGTCAACTCCCCCCCGTTTGGTGAGTCCAAAACTGGACAACCTGGCTCGGGTATATCTCGGCCGCAACGAGAACGCCCATTAGTGCAAGTCTTTTTTATTACGGATCCACATGAGAAACACTGTATACTTCGATCGGAAATCCTTGATGGGGCGGAAACACTAAGTACAAGAAAATTGAGAAGATAGCACTTGCACTTTTCCATGCATCTCGTCGTCTTAAGCCTTATTTCCAAGGAAGACAGATCGTAGTATACTCGGAATACCACCAAGAGAATCCTGGGCGTCTTTGATGACTCCGGTCGACTAGCCATATGGTCAAATTTTTCAGGGCGTATGAAATCAAGTACGAAACCGGAATCTGGAGAGAAAGGACATGCACTGGCTGCACTGCTCGCAGATTTTCCTGTGGACGATATAGAAATGGTTGCCGACGAAGAAGTGGAGTTGTTCAAACCCACTGAGCCAGTCACTGATCAGACTGGGGGCGAGTCTGCAATGGAGATCGATACACCAGAACCATTATGGACTGTATTTACTGACGGGTCATCAAACGTTCACTAGTGGAAAATGGGTATTATACAACTCACATCCGAGACCCTCATTGACCGTAGTTGGACCGTTGACCAAATATAGCGGTCTCTGATGTGGTAAAAACACGGAAAAAATCCGAGAGGCTATATAGCGGTCTACGAATAACTAATTATATTTACCATTCCTCCATCCAATGCGAGAGACCCTTAAAGCTGCGATGTAGATCTGGTGGTTTTGTGTCAGGATTTTTGGGCCCACACTGTGTACTTCCAGGATTGAGCAATCTGAGATTCTGAAGTGAGCGGGTGGATGAAGCAAAAACCTTATCTCTTCACCCCACCTCATATCTTTACATCTCTCTCACCTTCGTATCTCTCTCCATTGTTTCTTCTCTCGTTTGCAGACAACAAAAAAAACCCAAGCTTTTTGGAACAAAGATTAATCCAAGAAGAAAATCCCACCATGATTAAATCATTTTACTAGTGAACTCGAAACCTTTAATTTGAGATTCCTCTCAAATGAATCAAGTATGAAGAAATTTTCGATTTAGAAATTCATGTAAGGGGAAATTTTCTTGGGTTTAAATCAAATACAATCGATTTAGTTCTTGGGTTTAATTCATCTACAATCGATTTGGAACCTGTCATGTAGAAGATTTCTCCGTACATTTTTTTATGTTTCGTGATGTTAGTTTGCTACAATCTAGGGATTTATCTGTATTCAGTTTTTTTTTTTTTTTTTAAATTTGGGATTTAGGGGTTTCCTGATGAGGATGATGTAAAAGTCATTATAAGTTCAATTTGTAGAAACTTCAAGGGATTGAGATTGCGTCAAGGTAGTGCTAATGGAGATGTGTGTTTTTACTTCAATGGGTTTTTTTTTAACGTTATTTTTAATCAATTAGATTTTAGGGTTTTTAATGTGATGTGTGTGTTTTGCAGATAGAAGTTATATCATGAAAAAAAAAGTAGAACATCTTCCTGGTGCAGAAGTTAATTAAGATTGAAACAACGAATTCGATTATTCCAACTTCCACATCTGAAATTCAAGTATAATTGTTTTTCTTTATCTCTTCGATTAGATTTGTTTTTGAATTTTGAAACCCTAGATTTTTATATGCAGGTTGATATTTGTCATTTTTCTTTGCAGGTGTTGAATATGATTTGCTTTCAGAAACAATTTAATGAAACGATGAGGTAATTTATTCAATTTTCTTAAGTGATTCTTCAATCAATGGGGAGTTTCATATGGGTTTTGTGAATGGAATGTTGAAAATTATTATTTTGGGCTTTGTGGATGAAGGTGAATTGAGGAATTGTAATTTGAGTAATGTTATGGGTTTGATCTGTTTTTCATGTAGTATTATTAATTGAGTGGTGACCCTGTTTTTCATTAGGTGTTCTTGGAAGAATGGATGTGCTCATCCTCATTATTTCGAACATGTTGGTTTGGCAGGAGATTCCATCAAGGTTTGGTATCGTCATTTTTTTGACCTAATTCTTTCATCCCTACATATAATTGCCATGCTATTGCTATTTATTGTTGGTTGTGGTCTTGCTGTGTAATCAGAGTATGGGTTTTGCTATCTGGTGGTGTAATAGTAACACAAGTGTGGGTTTATTGGTTATAGCTTTGCAGTTATTTTTAATGAGAAGGTCGCCAGAACTGTGAGATAGTTCTCGCCACATATGGCTGCAAAGATGAGGCCACCTATTACGTTAGTCTTAGTATACAACTCATCATTTACCTTCTGTAGTGTGTGTAGTTTCATAATGTAATTGAGCTGTTTGTTAAGTTTTAATGTCATTATTTTTTAACTTGTAGGCCTGTTATTCGTGGGCGTCCATCTAACAAAAGAGCTATTCATATTTATGAAAGGCCTATGTGGATGTTTGTGGCAGTGTTTGCATTCAGCATGTTGAAAACTCTCTTTGAATTTCCTTTTGTTTTCGGTATTCCTTTTGTTTTCGTATCTTGTTGTAGAGTTTGTTAGTTGGTTTCTTTATGGCTTATTGTAATCTATTTCCCTTTGTCTCTCTCAGTAGTGAGTTGTTTCCTGTGGTTCACCTCATGTAGTCTCTTAAGCTTGTTTTCGTGGGCCTTTGCTTATTGGCATCCTCTGTAAGTGAGAACTTAAGATTTACTTCAGTTTGTAATGTTTTGATTCTTCCCCTCATTGAGTGTGTTTCCCAGTTTTCCTGATTCTGAGGTATGTTTTGTAGCCCCTCTGTTGCATGCAAGCTTTCAAACACCTAACCTGAAGGCACGCCTGAACACATTCCGTGCAGTTTGGCGCAATTATATCGAGATGTAAATGGGAGGTCCTAGTTTCAACAATGTAAGTGGAGCTATCTCATGTCATAATGTATAGGTTAATTCGCCAATTATTTATGTGATTTGAGATTGTAATTTCTTAGTTAAATACATGATATTCACACCCCTGCAATTGTTTTGGTACCCTTCTAAGTTCGGTACTCCTCTATTTTAGGTTATTGTTGTTAGGCCTTCCTCGCCACTCTCTCGCGCTTCTTGTATATTACAATTCATGCTTATAGTATCTTTGTACTTGAGTTTTAGAACAATGATGATCGTCGAATCATGTTAGACAAGGCTTACTTACACATATAACATGATTTTTATCATAAGACCTGTTAATTGAGAATATTTCTGAGATGACGTCAATACCTATATGGGTTTTGATCTATGGTGTGTGCCCCTTCACCTTTGGCAAAGTGAATTAGAACTCAAGAAAATCTCTACATGTATAGGTAGACCGATTATGGTGCATCCTCAATAAGACTAGGTTTTCATATGCTAGTGTGTGTGCACCTTGAAATTGTAGCAGTTTAATTTATTGTGATGGAGCTCCCAAATTGAATACCAATGGGACCCCCTAAATGTGATAGTTGCGGCACATTTGGTCACTATCTTTACATTGTCCCAAGAAAGGGATTAACACTAAAACCCAATACATCTTCCTGCAGAAATCCACTTGCAACAATGGGCATATGAATACTCTCCGTTAAGAAGCTTCGACCATATAAATGTTGGTAAAGAAAGATTGGATAGTAAGAATATGGAGGTGGATGGTGAAGACTTCTAAGTTTAGGACTCCTCTATTTTCGGTTATTTATTGTTGGTAATGGTTAGGCCACTCTCGTCATTCCCGCATTTGTTGTATCCTTACAATTCCCGGTCCCAGGATGTTTGTATTTGAGTTTAGGAATATTGATCGTTGAATGGTGTTAGACAAGGCTCTATTTACATATCTAACCTGCTTTTTATCATAAAACTCTGGACTCTTTTAATTGAGAAGAATATTTCTGAGATGAAGTGAATGCCTATATGGGTTTTGATCTATGATGTGTGCCTTTTCACCTTTGTAACAAATTAGGGCTCAGCAAAATCCCTATCTGTATAGGTAAACTAGTTATGGTGGATGAATACACTCTCGACATGAGTAAGTTGTCTTATGCTAGAGTGTGGATTGAAATTGAAATAGTTTTTACATATCCTGTTACTTTACTATCTTCAATATGCTGTAATCAAATGCTCTTTCTTGCTTCGATCCAGATTTTTCTTATTTGTTGGCTTGAACTAGCACTACTTGTTGTTTTCATAGCTTTCTTTTTCTTCAGATGGTAATGGTGATGGTTGTCCTATATGGTGATTGATATTTCTTCACAAGGCTTATCTCCTCTGATAGCATTACTGTTTTGATATTGGTATGAGTTTTCATTTTTTAAACCATCCACAATGTGTTATGAGATTTGCTCACATTGTTGTTTGAGTTTCCTTTACAGGGATAGGATATTTATGAAATTACAGGACTGTATCTTGTGATTGGCCTAGTTTGACATTCATCTATGTGTACTAATTTTGGTGTGGTAACAGGCAAGAGGGTTAACGAAGCATTTGAATATGCTAAATGCGCTTAAGCATTGGATGCTTGACGTACCTTTGTAAGAATCAATAGTTCCTTTCTTGTCTATTGATATATTCATTTTTGATGTTTATTTGGATTTTGGTTTTAATGGAAGATTTTTATCTTCGTAGGCTCCATTCAGTGTGTCAAGATACGACAGTCATTGGTGGTTCTTCTGCCTATATTGTACCTGTCCTTTGCATTACCGGAGACTCATCTCTACAATGAATCACTGAACCTCATGAGTTAAGTTCTGCAGACAAACTTTGATTATCTCTCTACCTCTTTCCATTTCTGCTGCTTAACTTTGATGATTCAGCTAGATTTATGCACATGTATTCTCTATTTGCAGAGATTTTTACACAATATGATGGAAGCTCAAGGAATCCCGGTTGTAGCTGCAAGCTTACAGATCATACTGGGATATAGTTATCGAATCTTCTTGTTAACAAGAACTGGATTATGAAGGTAAGCAGCGTTTTTCTCCCTTTTTGTTACAAAGTGAGAAACACAACCGAGCTTGAGCAGTTTGAAAAGATTCCAAAATTCAAGGCTTAGGCACCGAGTAAAAAGGTCGGTTTATAGCTTTTTTAGTTTTTGGCCTTGACATGTGAGGTTGAGATAACAAAAGATCCCTCTATTTTGTAAGGTGAAGTCAGAAGAGAATTTGATGTTCAATAATGAACTTAGTGTCCAAGTTTTCATACTTTGAACTTGAATAATTTTGGTGCAGATTGAAGTATACTCTAGTAACTTATTTTGTTCTGCCTTGTATTATGAACTGAACGAAGTCATTGTGATGTTGTTGATTTGCTTTGCAGGAACGACGTTCTTTGTCGTGTGAACCAGGGACACAACACATGGATGCTCTACTTGATATCATTTATAAAGTATTATTGGCTTAGTTCATCGTCATCGGAGGAGTTTATCGTTTTGTTGTTTAATATGTTGTTTTTAGCTTATTGTCTATTAGTTTAGCATCTTGTTGTTAGAACTTACTAGCTTGGACATGTATTGTCTTAAACCAGAATTTCATCTTTTTTGTGTAATCTTAAACCCAATAGATAAAATGAATGAATGAATGAATGTGGAATTCTCAAGTTTGAGTTTAAATTTGAATTTCAGTTTGGGTTTCATTTGATTTTAATTTGAGTTCCTTTTGACTTGACTTTGAATTTGATTTGACTTGACTTTGTTTGAGTTCCATTTGACTTGACTTTGAATTCCATTTGACTTGACTTGACTTTGATGCAGTCAGATTATTTCAGATTTAGCCATTCTGGCATTTGACAAATCAATCTATATTTTTTATATTATAATTTAAATCAAACCCACGGCTAAAGTCCGTGCCTCGTTACCCATACAATCGGTCGTTATTTTGAGACACACGGTTAAGGGTCGTACAAAAAATGCTACGCTTTATCGGAGACCCCAACGAGACGGTTAAAACTAGTCGTATAACTCGTATATATGACTTGTCCTGACGGTCGCGGAACTTCTGTTTTCCACTAGTGGTTGGTGGTGCTGGAGTTGGATGCGTCATCCTTACTCCCGAAGGTTCGAGGATCGAGAAAGCGACCAGGCTGGGTTTTCAAGCATCAAACAATGAAGCTGAATATGAAGCTGCAATAATCGGTTTAAAAGTCATCAAATGGTTAGATGCGAAGAACGTGAAGTCGGTCACTTTGATTCCATGCTAGTGGTCAACCGATTTAAAGGGACCTACAAAGCCAAGGAAGAGAGAATGGCCCATATTTGGATCATATGAAAAAGCTAGCAAATGAGTTCGACCAATTCTCTATTGGGCGAGAGACCACGGTTGGAAAATGGCATGCAGATGCTTTGGCATATCTTTCTTTGCGATCGAAAACGATTCCACCGTTTTGTTGTAGTAGATTTCCAAGAGTTACCTAGCATCTCCAAACGACCAATTTGTTCTCGGCCTCGAACACGCTAGTGGGGGCGAGATGGTAGCTACATCAACACAGGGGGATACTGAGAACATCGGCAGCAATATGGATGTGGACAATCCAATGATAGATAATTCAGGCAGTCATGTTGAAAACAATACAGACTGGCGTCAACCATACATCCGATGCACTGACAACCTAGCGAACTTCACGAAGATGAAAGCGGCGAGAAAGGTGAGGAAGAATTCATGGAGATACTCAATGATCGAAGGGTCATTATACCGCAAACTTTGTTGTTTTGGAGCCATTTTTGCGATGCGTATCATCCGAGGAAGGACAAATAATACTGCGGAGGCTCATGAGGGGATTTGTGGCGCCATTCGGAGGGCGCGACCTCGCACACGAGGTACTTACCCGGGGTATTTACGGTCGTACATGCGAAAGACGCTAAAGAATATCTTGCAGAAAATGTGTGCCATGCCAAGAACACGCTCCAATTCCGAAAGGCCCGCCAACGAATTACATCCGGTTTTTAGTCCTGGCCGTTCTCTATGTGGGGATTGGACATCGTCGGCCGCTCCCAAAGCTCCTGGGGGCGTCAGTTCGTACTAGCCGCTCTGATTATTTCACCAAGTGGGTCGAAGCAGTGGCACTGGTACACGTCACCAGACATGATGTGAAAAGGTTCATATGGGAGAATATCGTCTGCAGGTTCGGAATCCCAGACGCGATAATATCAGACAATGGGAAGCAGTTCGATTCAGGAGTAATCAAAGACTTTTGCAAGGGCCTGAATATCCGCCACAATTTCTCGTCTCCTTACTATGCTCAAAGCAACGAGGCGAGCGAAGCAACCAACCGAGTTATTATGGACAACCTCAAGAAACTACCGGAGAAGGCGAAGGGAAAATGGACTGAAGAATTCCCTGGAGTCTTATGGTCTTATCGAACAACCCCCAAAAGATCCACTGGATTTTCTCCATTCACTTTGGCGTATGGGACAGAGGCAGTCATACCCACCGAGGTACAACTCAAGACCACCAAAACTCGTGCTGTCAAGTATGGAAAACGAAGCAACAGATATGCGGCTTTGGATAAAGAGTTCTTGGAAGAACAAAGGGAAACACCTTGCGGCGAGTTGGTCCGATACCGGCGGGCAATCAAGGCTGCGATATGATCGCAAGGTCGGAGAACGGTCGTTCAAACCGGGGGAATACGTCTTGAAGAAAACCCGAAAGCAGCCACAATGGAACCGAACTGGGAAGCTCGGAGCAAACCTGGGAAGGCCCATACATAGTGGATAGACCAAAGCATCTCGTGGATCCTACTACTTGAGGAGTCTCGACGGAACCGAGGATTCGGCCGTGGAAACCGTGGAATTCGTTCCACTTGAAAAAGTTTTATCATTAGAGGTAGATTCAAATCCTGCTTGTCTTTGCACTCTTTTTCCTTTTTGATGGTTTTGTCCCACCGGGTTTTCCACTCAAAGGTTTTAACGAGGCATTTGTGATCAAAGCGATAGGTATTTATCTTGTTATTTCGATTCGGATATTCTAGTCCAACATTATTTTGGTATTCCATACTTTATCAATATTGTTCGTGTTAATAAACTCTGCGGTGATCGAATCCGCGATCAGCCCGAAATGACAAACAAGCGATGCTTTTAAGTCTGCGTCAAACGTCTACGACACCTCGTGGATAGGGTGAGTGCACAACCAGAGCATTTCTACCCTATCTCGAATTTATCCCCATCATATGGGCGGCAACAAATGTGGCAAACATTTTCATCGACCGGGCACGTGAAAATGTACACATCCCAAACTCTGCGCGCATCTTGAATAGCGAGATTGGCCCCCTGCGCGAATTCAAGATAGCAGAAAAACTCAACTTTTCACTCCATGCGCGAGCAAAATGCAGTAGGGAGGTGCACCCCTGCGCAAGCATTGAGCAGCATGCCACAAAACATACTGAGGGCGAGTTATATGTCACCTCAACCATATGGGGGCAAGATGTGTAACACTCCAATGCAATCAACACATCCTTGGGGGACCTAGGTTGCGTAACACTCCGAACAACACGCTCGGGAGCGAGTTATGTAACACTCCAGAAACATACAAAATTAGAGGGGAACCCGAACTTCTTAATCCACAACAAGTTATGGATTAAGAGGGGGCGATGTTTGTACCCCTAATATTCTACACAAATAAATGGGCTAACTTAGGCCTCCAAAGCCCTTGCTAGTGGCTAAGGAGTGTTCATTGGGCCTAAGGTGTTTCCCTTATATACCCAAGTATGGCTAACTAGGCCTAACAAACACCCCATGTACAAGCCCATGGGCTAGAAAGTTTCACAACAAAGCTTTCCACTTAACCCTTGACACGTCATCAGAGGTGACACGTCACCGGTAGCGACACGTCGGTAAACAGTGCCACGTCGGCATTGAGATGATGGCAAAGGTGCCACGTCAACGGGGGGAGATGACGTGGCAGACGCCACGTCAGCAGATAAGATGACGTGACAGGTGCCACGTCAGCACCGAGCAGCCCCATACGTTGCCACGTCAGCAAAAAGAGGTGCCACGTCGTGAGACGGTGGCGTGGCGATCGACGCGTCAACAGCCAGTGATGCCACGTCAGCATGCGAGGTGACATGGCAGGTGCCACGTCAGCATAGATGATGACGTGTCAGTTGACGCGTCAACAGGATTGATGACGTGGCATGTGCCACGTCAGCACTACAAAGCCACGTCAATGGCGGCCAAAGCGGCCCAAACAAAGGCGGCAATCGCGCGATTAATCGCGATTAATCGTCAATTAATCGGCAGTTTATGTTTTTGAATTTTTGTTTATGTTTCGGTGGAACCCGTTGCGGCATAATTCCGTAGCCCTCGGATGATTCCGCCCCATTCTCGCTTTGCCTAATCAGTTCCTGCGCCCACTGTGAACTTTGCTTCTACAACATTCCAAAGAACCATGCAAGGGTCGATTACACGAGCCATGCGGCCATCAAAGCTGGCGGTTATCACATGCGGCATGCGGACCGGTCAATGCCGATTATTCTTTGGGAGGCATGCGAGGGGAGATTATGGCAATCAATGTCGCCATAAAATCACAAAAATTAAAGCAAAATGGGCACATATAAATGGAGAGTTTCACAACCAAAAAGGTAAGCAATCTTCTAGCCAAAAATCTCCTGTGAAAAATCCAATACTGACTTTAGCATCGGAGGGTTTTTTGCAGGTACCCCCCCTTCCTCCATCATTCAGTCGAAGATCCAGTCCACGAATCAATTGTCAGCAAAATCATCATTCATACAAAATTCTGTGTTTGAGGTAGGAGTATTTTTACCTTACAAACAATATTGTTGTGGAGACTTTTTAAGGGAATAACTAGAATATATAACCTCAATCGATATTATTGTAATCGTGATTTGAGAAAAATAACATCATTTTAAAGGAAAGGTGAAAAGTTGAGTTTAATTTTTTTGAGGGAAATTTATAAATTAAGGTTTATAATAGGCAATTTGTAAGAATAATGAAAGAACAATTATAAATAAATTGAAGTATAGTTTAGTTTGGATCTAAAAAAGAAAAAGTTACGGTTTATATTTTGTTTTTGAGGAAGAAGTATGACTATTAGTAAAAAGATTAAGGCAATTATGGTAATTTTGATTTTTCATTTTAACATAAACTTTTTGGGCTATAGTTAAATAAAAATGTGGGCTACATTTTTCGAGAAACTGGGACTTCATCAATGCTTAACCTAGTTGATATATTGTCAGCAGTTGCTTCCCCTCTCGGAGGTATACATATTGCATCTGTTTTCAACTGCTTTTCGTGGTCGTGCTTGTGATTTCTTTGTCCCTTGAGTTAAAATTACTTTAAAATTGCTATTATTAAATTTTCAGGCATACCAAGTTTTGGCCATTTTGATGGAGATATTTATATCTGTAGGTTGCATAAGAAACGAATAATCGCAGATGGCATCCGTATGGTAGGGGGAGTTCCTGTAGATAATGAAAAACAAAAGAAGCTTGCTGATCAAGGGTGGAGCCAATCCATTGCAAGGGTGTTCACTTGCACCTCTACAAAGCCTAATTTAGGCCCAATTGAATTGTTTTTGTTATTTACAAGTCTAATTCTGCTTATGTGTACCCTTAAAAAAAAGTGCAACCCCAAAGTAAATTCATACACCCCATTTCAGAAATCTTGGCGCTGCCCGATTTTGATCATCCATCTTGGCATCATCAATAAAAAGCACGTATAGCTAGTTGTTAAATAAGTTGTCACAAAAGTCCAACAGTTCAAACCCTTATCATCAAGCTCAAAGAAGTAAGAATCTTGTCGAATAAAACATAAGCCTCAACAAAAATCCATTCATATTTATCTGCCTCGTGATAATGTGCTACGTAACTAGGCTGCAAAACATTATCCCAAATAATCAACAATTCCTCTCCATATAATCAAGAACGAAAAAAATAGTGGTCCAGCTGAACTTGTTTTAGAATTGTAAGAAAATAATCACAAAAACACTAACACCTGAACTACCGTTTCCGCAAAATAACAAGAGCATATGGGATATCACGAGCAAACCGGAAAATAACAAGAGCAATTAAATAACATTGTCGTAGGAAAAAGAATATGGTATATATACACATCTCTTGGGATACTTCTTTTTTCTTAATGCAAAACGCTTTGAAGTTTCTTCGAAAACCGAAGAAAATTTACTTCATAAACCGAAGGAAAATAATTAGTTATTGAGTTTGACTCACCAAGAAAAATGCCGAAAAAAATATGTTGGAACCAAGTCAGTTGACATTGGTCTCACATGTATAAGAAGAAAGAGTGAGACCATGTCAGTCATCCTGTATGTTCGGCATCAAAATATCGCCATATTGGCCATCGTTTGTCTCTTCTTCATCTAGAACTTTGAAGGAAAATCTTGTACTCGGTTTCCGACTCTAGTCTGAATGACATCTCTGAGAAAGTTGTAGAAAGCTTACAACAGGTATATGAAAATCAATTAAAGATATATTATTAGATGTTTGTTAAGGAACCATGACACAAGTATTTATAGGATATACATGACTTGCACAGACGTGCACTACAATAACAATAGTCAACCAACTGACTATGTATCCTAATACACCACCCTAAAACGTTATAGGCAGAGGCTAAAACAATTTGAAGAGAAAAGAATAGTAAAATAAAACTAACGCTCCCCCAAACTGACCACACACCTTACACTAGTCAGTTTGGCATAAGAAAAAAATATATCAATCATTCCCCTAAACAACATTCAAGAGAGAAGAAAAATCAAATGAACAACGAATATTGCAGCAACAAGCCCAATAGTTACAAAAGCATCAAAAGTAGTGGAGCAGCTGAAGTAAACAGACTTAAAAATTATGTAGAATGAGAAAAAACAACATGAATTGTACCAGGACAGTAGTAATAAATGTAACACAATTCGATGAAGTAACAACCACACCAGTTGATAAAATTGAAGCACCAATGGAAAGAGAAGTATTAACAACACCACTAGAACTCCAAAGTCTTCATAACTAAACTCATATAAAGTAACAAACAAAATAAACTAGACTTTAGCAGCAATATGTAAAATTTGTAGCATCACTGGAAGCAGCAATAGAAGCATCAGTTGATGAAGAAATAGCGCCATAGAATCTTGAAGTATAAGGACAATCATAAAAATATGTCTATTAACTGATGTTGCATGAGAAGTACTAGTGACAGAAGTAGTTGATATTGTAGAAGCACGATCAGAACTTGTTGTAGTAAAAACATCTTCAGTAGTCGAACTAATAGTAGTAGGAAAAGTCGTAATTATTGGACATTTTTATGAAATATTATAACTAGCAGCAACACAAGTTGAATAACAACAGATATAATTGCTTCTGGCATTTGTTTTGTGATCTCTGTTGGTTAAGAGACTCAAATTGTTTTTGGTGTTCTCTGTTGGTTAAGATACACAAACTGATATTTAGAAACTGATGTTTGTAAGACCAGATTTGTAAAGGTATCGATATGACTTTCTTTGAAGTAACAAGTCATATAACTGCTTATTGCAATATTTTTAGGACCATTTAGATATTTAAAATTCTTACTTCCTATGCTAAACACACACACAAAAGAAATAACAATGAACAAATGGGGAAAATATTTAAGAAGTTATTACCCATATTAATGTTGATATTACGCAGAAGTTGCTATTGTTGTTGAATTGATGATAAAGTTGATAATGTCGTGGATGATTAGTTCACCCTATTGAGAGGAAGTTGAAGTTGATGTTGATGTTGTTGTTAGAGCACTGCTCAGTCGAATTCGCAAGCGTTGTTATCTCAAGCTTGTTTTCAAGTTTAGTTGTCAAAACTATAAGTCTTGATGTATATTCTACTTATAGCTAAGTCTCGGATTAGGATAGAAAGTGTAGTTGAGCATTAGACTTCACGGAATTCATCGAATGTAGACGAAGAACTACTAAGGGGAGCTTGTGGAACTTTTTCAACAAAAGGTATATGGAGGCTTGAACTCATCTATGACTCAAAAGTCTATCTACTCTATCTCCTATTTGAGTCAAAAGTCGTATAGCTATATAAACTTCAATTATACACATTTGATATTTCGAGTTGAGTTTAACTCGCTTATATATTTCTCGAAATATGTGTTGGTAAGCTTTCGCTTTAACCAAGTTCATCTTATATTCTTGATGAAAGTCAAAACATGATCATATGACAATCACCAGGTAACATCTTACATGATTTGTGTGAGACAGTCATTTGATGTAGATTCGGAATGTTTCGTTTTGATTATTCGATCACTTGAAAATTTCTTTGAAGATTATAGTTTGTGTGAGACAGCTATTGTCGTCTTCCGAGAATGTTTCAATGGTTGAACAAAGAGTTTAGAAAAATTGGACTTAAGCATAGTATGCGTACTTGCATATGTGATCCAAGTCCGAGAACCATAATATGCATACCCGTATGCGTACTGTTTGGTTTAGTCAAGGTCTGGGAACCATGTACGCATATCAGTACACGTACTGGCGTGAGATTCAAGTTCCGGGACTTTAACTGAGTTTGTGGTATGCATACGAGTTCGCGTACTGGCGAACCCAAACTTAGTCCGGCCATTTAGGTATGCGTACACGTTTGGATACTTGAGTGGGTTATGTTTTAAAATCGGTTTTTTCATGAACTAATACATTTATATAATAAGGTAAGGAATGCAATCTTTTTCAAACCGTGGCTATAATGTTCATGACTTGATTCGAGTGAAATCAAAATCGATTTTGCTTCAATTGTGTCTTGTATACTTCTATGAGAATATAAACAATTAAACAACTCTAAAACTAGTTTCATTTGAGTCATTTGAACTAGTTATGGTTAAAATGAATAAGGTTGATATGAAAGTGTTCATATGTATAACTTCGTTCAACTATTGTTGGGCCAACACATATGCACACGTTTAGGTACAATTACTCATATCTAAATGAAGTCACTTTTCATTTGTGTGTAACAAGCTAAGTTCGATCTAACGGTTGAAAGATATTAGCTTGAGTCTAATCAGGTTTTCATCTAACGGTGAATATTGAATACTTTGTTACCAAGGTAACATTGATTGCAAACCATGATTTGAAGACTATATAAAAGAAAACTCTAGCAACTGGGAAACCTAATCCCCACACCTAGAGCTGGCAAACAAGCCCAAAACCCGCGGGTTGACCCGGACCGGCCCGTAAAAACCCGAACCCGGCTTGGCTGGTTTATAAACAAGCCGGGTTAGGGTTGGGAAAATGCTGGCCCGTGCGAAAACGGGTAAACCCGTCCCGTCCCGTGTATCCGCGGGTACAACCCGTAAACCCGCCATTCCTATGCTTATGACGTGTGGCACCCCCTCCCATGATACGTGTCTCCTAGAATCCTAGGTATAAAAAGAAAAAACCCTAGTTTTCTTTCTTCTCTTCTTTTCTTTTTTCTTTTCTTTTCACCCTCCGCACTCCGCAAATGGCAGCTCAGCAACTTGAATCTCTTGTCTTGAGTTCTCATCTTTTTCACCTTCATTTTCTTGTTCCATATTTACAATTAGCAACATCAACAATGGTTAGCGACTAGTAGCAAGTAAGTAAATTCGTTGATTTTGAATCTGTATGTCACTTTGTTGTTGTTTTGTTCATTTTAACCGTGTATCATTCATGTATAGTTTGGGGTTTGACCGTTTGATGTTCAAATGCTTGTTATCTAGTGTTTTCAGAAGTGGGTTTTACTTAGTTTGGCGATTAATGTTGTGTATTTGTAGATCTATGTTTGAATCTTTTATGATCACTGATTTAGTGTTTTAAATTTTAATTGGGGATTGGGGTTATCTGATTTTGATGAGAATCATTAGATACAACTTGGGTTATTGTATGTATCAAGTTGATTTTGGTTTTGGTTCTTATTTGGATAACTTGATGTGAACTATTTAACCTTTAATTAGAATTATTAGGGGTTTATGATTAAGACTTTATATGAAATCTCAGGCTATTGAATTCTTAGGGTTTTTTTTTAGTGATGGTCATGGTCCTGATGGAGTTGAGAAGAAATTGAGATATTTGCATAAAATGAAGAAATTGAGATTGAAATATTTGCATAATTGCATAGAATGAAGAAAATAAGATATTTGTGTTGATATTCTCTATTGGCATAGAATGAAGTTATTGATTCAAGTCATTTGGTTACGATGTTGCTTTTCAGTTGTATACTTCTATTGTATTTTTATATTCACTTTTTGTTATTAATTATAGGTGTTGTAACTTGTAAGTGAGCGCAAGTCGAATTATTCTCGGCTTATTGCAACCAGTGGAGGGCGAAGGGCCGCTAAAGTCTAAACCAAGTTAAGTAGTTAACCAACAAAGAATTCATTTCAATCTGAGTTTATACTTTATATGTAATGGAATGGAAGTTATGGAACTGTTAAAGTGTATATATTTATATATATGGTTGAGATTCGGGTTTATTTTGATCTACTGAGGTTAGCTGGTTGTGTAGAATGTAGATTGAATTTGTCTTTGAAATGATGTTACTTAAGACATAAGGTAGTAATTATACGGGTGTTGTTGTTGTGAAGTTGAAAGTTCAAAGTTTTATAAATGTTACACTTTAACTAATTAGGCATAATGAGTTCAACCCAAAACATTGTGAAAGTAAAGGCCCATTCTTAATTCTTATGCTCACCATTAGACCGACATAATGCATTGATAGATTTTCTTGCTCGAGTGTGAAGTAATTTTGAGTTAACAAATATGTGTTCTATTTTTTTAAGTCCGAAAGCCATGTATGATCTTGATGTGCAATGTGTATGAGGACTTGTATGAACTATCTTCTTGTGCTCTAGTGCTCTACATTTGTGTGTGAATGTGATGTGATAATGAAGTACTCGTTAATTGTGGATTTGTCAATTGAATGGGCTGGAATCATTTGGATTCATGTAATCATATTTTCATTCCCTTGTATATTATTGGGGTTATCACTTATCTTTGACCTATTCTTTGTTGTCCATCCGGGATGTCAATTGTACAAGAAGAAGACGATGTTATGAGTAGTGATGGTGAGGAATGTGAGGATGATGATGTTGAGATGCTACATTTCGTGAATGACTCTCAAAGCTGTTGGTTGTGCACACACTGATTTCAGTGGAAAGAGACATAGACTCGAATCCGATGTTTGGGAATTTTTTAAACTCGTTAAATATAAAGATGGAACAAAGAAGGAGTATGCAAGGCTTGTAATGCGGGATATAAATATCAAAGCCGAAAGGTGGAACCTCATCCATGAAAAGGCATAAGTGCCCTAACCGTCAATCTCAAGACGTAGAGGCGGATGCTATTATCTCTGCAAAGAATGGCGTTGTCTACCCGAGTACGCAAAGTTGATCAGATGAAATTACGGGATCTTTTTGCAGCATTAATCATTGCAAGAAATGTCCCACTTGCTTTGGTGGAGTGGAAAGAATTTAGGGATATATGTTCTTATTTAAATGAGGATGCTAAACCAATATCAAGGAATACTGGGAAAGCCGATATTGTCAAAAAACATAAAGCACAAAAAGAAGTTATTCAAAGCAGTTGAAACTTGCTCCGGGTATGATTCAAAATTTCAAATGAATCAAATCATATTGACCCATATGTTGTGTTTTATACTTTTATGTATGAGTAATTGATTAATATGCTTTGCTATGACTTACCCTTACAGTAGGATATGTCTAACATCGGACATGTGGACTTACGTAACGACTCTTTGGATATATAAGCTTAAGCGTGCACTATCTTGATCAAAATTGGGTGTTGCAAAAAGAAGCTTCGAATTTCTGCCCCCTTCCACCACCTCATACGGGTGAAACACTTACTTGAGTCTTGAGATTTATTATTCTATTTTTATATCTTCAATATAAGTTCATGTTAACCTTTCCACTACCTCAAACAGTGAATTCCTTCTCGCTAAGCTATTTGCAATGATAGAAGATTGGGAATTGAAGACAAGGTATCCAACATCACCTTGGATAATGCTTTGCAAATAACGGAGCTTGTCTTTGGAATTATGAAGAGTAGACTTGCTGCAAAGAAGATCTTGTTGAATGATGGAAAATTCTTTCACGTTCGCTGTTGTGCTCACATCTTAGCTCTTATTGTAAAAGAAGGACTTAAGAAGATTGATCCAGCAGTGCTTAAGATAAGAGCGTCAGTGAAGTCCCTTAAAAAGTCCCAAGTAAGAAAACAAAAGTTCTTAGACATCGTTGATACTTTAGGCATGTCTGGCCAAAAAAGGGGTATTCGTCAAGATGTTAAGACAAGGTGGGATTCTACTTTTCTTTTGTTATAAGTTTATAACTTATATAATTATAGAATTGTATTAATGTTTATTAATTATATACTCACTGAACTGAATGTTTGTTTTATACAGGTGGAATTCAACTTATCTTATGTTAGATAGTTGTATCCTGTATAAAAATGTTTTCTCTCATTTGAAGTTGGTGGATTCAGACTATGAAGACTGTCCAACTGATGAAGAATGGGAACAAATTGAAGAAGTCACAAAGTTTCTCAAGGTGTTTTATGATCTCACAACTTTATTTTCTGGTAGTAAGTATCCTACTTCCAATCTGTATTTTGAAAGAGTTTGTCAAGTTCAGGTGTTATTAAAGAAAGAAAGCAGAAGTGATATTGAATGCATTAGGAACATGGTAAAAGAGATGCAAGCAAAATATGATAGTTATTGGAAGGAGTTGAGTCCTATATTGGCTATGGCAGTTTGTGTTAGATCCTAGATTGAAATTGAATTTTGTGAAATTTACTTACTCCAAGTTGTATCCCGAGGCGAGACAATTAGAACGTGAAGTTAATAAAGTGCGTATTAATATGACAACACTTTTTAATGAGTATTACAGACTTATCAAGTTCAAGAGCTTCCAACAGTGGAACTCAAAATTTGGGTATTCAAAATGGTGGGAATTCAGTTGCCCAAGAAGGAAGTGAGCTTTTTCAGGTAATTTTAAAGCTTACTTAACTCTAATTCATGTTAAATGACATGTCTGAGGTGTCTGTGTAGCCATTTATGTTTTGTATCTTAGAAAATTATGTGGTTCTGTTTGTCTTGTAAGGGTACTGTCAACCGTGGATGTTGTATGTGGTCGTGTTAGCTTGTTTCTAAGACTTTTTAGACTCATATATTCGATTACCTTGTCTTTTAGGAATATCTTTTAACACAAGAAAGTGGTGGTGATGTACTATCTGACTTGTCAGAGTTAGATGAATATCTTAGCGAGTCATATAGAGGTTCTTTAAATGTGAAGTTCGACATCCTAAATTATTGGAAAGGCCACGAACAACGATTTCCAGTACTTTCAAGAATGGCGGGGGATATTTTGTCAATTCCTATTTCAACCGTCGCTTCAGAATCTGCATTTAGCATTGGAGGAAGGGTAATTGATCGATTTCGAAGTTCCTTATTACCTGAAAATGCTGAGGCGTTGATAACAACTCGTGATTGGGAGTATGGAGTTGGTAAGTAAATCAGTAATATTTGTTTTAGTTGAATGTCTAAGACTCTAAATCTCATATATATAACATTGTTTTTTTTTTTTTTTTATCCGTGTAGGAAAAGAAGATATGGATGAGGACAACGGGATTATTGAAGAAGATGTATTAGGATTTGAACCCGAGGCAGTGGAGGATGAGGCAGTAGAGGATGGGGAGGAAGTAAGTTCTTATGCGTCTAATTAGTATGCGTACTTCTTCAATATAAAGCGGGGTAATTATGCAAATTCCATGTTTTTGACTTGAATCTTTTCTTTTGTTTGGTTTATTTTTGCTTCAAATTACAGATTCAAATTGAATAGTTGGAGCAACTCAGAGATAGACACATGGAATATGAGAATTTTTTGAATGGAGACATTTATCACTTATCAATGTCTCCAAATTTTGTATAGAAAAGAGATTGGAGATGTTTTTTGGAAAATTATCACTTTTTTTTTATTAACCACAATATACATTTTGTGCAGGAAGTGGTTATTAATATCTTTATTGTCGGACTTGGTGATACAAATTACAAACAATGGTATTACTACGGTCTCGGAGGTTTTTTTTTCTTTGTTGAAGATATCATCATGAACTGATGAAGTACTGTAATGACTACTGACTAGTCACTGCTATATCTTGTGTTCCTTTAAATGCAAAATTAGTTTAGTTTTGCAATTTTGAGTTTTTAAAGTTTGATATTATTAAGGTTTGATGTTTCGTTGGTATGACTGTCATTGTTGAATCTGTTAATTGAATTGAATCGAAATATCAAACTGAATTAGATGAATGTTAGGTAGCGAGGAATGAGCTTTAGATGGGCTTGAATGTGGCGGAAATCGCCCAAATTGATTTACTCGCGAGTTGACTCAACAAAAACCCGTTAACCCGTGAACCCGCAAGCTTTACACGGGACGGGCGCGGGTTAGAGAAATGACCACCCGTGAAGAATTTCAACCCGCAAGCTTTGGACCGCATTAACCCGTAACCCGCGGGTTGGTCACAAGCCAGCCCCGGCCCGCCCGTTTGCCAGCTCTACCCACACCTCCCGTGTAATACTAGTTGCGACTAGAGTCGATTCTCCTTTAATCTTAGGTGTTTCACGAAACCCTGTAGGTTAATGACTTGAAGACTTCATTGGGATTGTGAATCTAGGCCCAACTATTTTCTCTGTATTTGCGTGTTCTGATCTTGCTGTTTTCTATTGTGATTGAGTACTATCTTCTCTAAGATTTGCTCGAGATTTAATCTCCAATAGGCAAGATACAAATTAGTCACAAACATCTTCGTCTCATCGTTTGTGATTCCACAATATCTTGTTTCGCTACCATATGATTAAGATTATTGTGAGGTGATTGATATTTCTAGGATTTTCTTCGGGAATATATGTCCGGTATATCAATTGGTCCCTGTTCACCTTGATTTTTCAAAAGATGGAACAAAACTCATAGGTTTATCTGTGGGAGACAAATTTATCTATACAATAGACTTTTCTGTGTGAGCAGATTGGTTTATCAAGTCTTCGACTTTGGGTCGTAGCAACTCTTAGTTGCGGGTGAGATCAGCTAAGGAAATCAAGTGCGTAGAATCCTTCTTGGCTTCAGAGACATAAGGAGCGCAACTGTACCTTGATTAGTGTGAGATTGGTTAGGGATCAACCACATTCCAGTCCTAAGTTAACTTGAAGTGGGCTAGTGTATGTAGCGGCTTCATACAGTGTGGTGTTCAAATCTGAACTAGGTCTCGGGGTTTTTCTGCATTTGCGGTTTCCTCGTTAACAAAATTTCTGGTGTCTGGGTTATTTCTTTTCCACATTATATTTGTTTATATAATTGAGATATCACAGGTTGTGCGTAAGTTCAACCAATTTTAAATCCAACCTTTGGTTGTTGATTAAATTGATTGACACTTGGATATTGGTTTTTGATACCGTCCAAGTTATTTCTTATATTCAATCAGGCTCGCAAATTCCTATTTGTTTGATTGCAGATTGAATTGAGAAATTGAGAAATAACTCTTTGATATACTTTTCTTAAGATTGAGTCTAACTTTCTAGTTGATTCTCTTAAAATTATATTGGAGTTAGTCCATACAGATTGCTAAGCGAAATATTGGATGTGGTTGTTAGACCCCCGCTTTTTCAGTTGTTGTTGTAGGTAATTGTAGTTCCAATAATATTACTGGTTGTGAGTTCTCTATGGATTAGCTGCTCACATCCCTGGTGTAAATACATTAAAGCTACACCTGTAACAATTTTGTGCTGGCAAGACCAATTCAACAATATCCCAACTTTGTGTTCTTGAAAAAAATTCACAAAATTTTGTAACTCATCCCAAAAACTTAGAATCTCATATATCTTGCAATCGCCTTGAAATTTCGAATTAAAGACCTTTCTATCCCAAATTGCCTTGAACTGACAAGATTTAAACTGAAGAACCATAACTTTGTAAAGAACTGTAAACTTGTAAACCCAATAATTGGAAAACCTAGAAGTAACGCTTTTAACAACGGAAGATAAAATTGATGTTGATATTGTTCTCTATCAAATAGGAATTCATCATCGGTGTAGCAAAAAAAAACCCAAGTTTTTGATCATAACAACGGAAGTTGCTTCTTCAATATCAGAATTTTGTTTCTTCTTCTTGTGACCTTTTGATGATGTGGATGATGATGATGTTGATGATGCAGCGAAAGTTAACAGTTGATTATCCATCAAAGAGATTTTAGAATACTGTATACGAAGATGAGATAAAAAGTAGGATCAGAAAATAAAAATAATTTCCCGACTGATACTATGAGAAAGCTGTAGAAAGCTTACAAAAGGTATATGAAAATCTATTAAAGAAATATTATTACAGTAGAAACTCTATATAAGAATACTCCATATAGGAATAACCTCCATATATGGATAAAAATTTCTGGCCCCGATTTGGGCCAGTTATATTTAAGAATAAACTTCATATTGGAATAATTCATAATTTTTTTCGGTCCCGTCTTAAGGAACTTACCTCAACATAAGAATAATTCGCAATATTATATAGATAATATAGGTCATCTCGTACATCAAAGTTTAAGACGAAAAGATTATTTTGACCAATTTGATTTATTATTTTTTTACTTTTTAGCGGATGTGATTTTTTTTTTTGTATGACTTATTCAAATATCTTTGATCATATGATTTTATTTGTCAATTTTCAATATCATTGTTGAATTTTGTGTGGATTGTGTTACATAGAAAACTTCGTATATTTGACTAATACATGTGAAACTAAACAAACAAAATTTATGTTATCCTAGGTATTATCTAGGTACATTGTGTTGCATAGCAAACTTCCTATATTTAACTTACGCATCATACATGTGAAACTAAACAAAATTTAACTAATATTTGTATTGACTAGGTACATTGTGATGTTTGTTGTGCGTAATTATGTTTTCTCCTCGATACATATATAAAAATTTTTTATTGATAGTTTCAAGGTAGACCTTTATATCAGAATAACCCCCATATAAGAATAATTTCTTGTGAACCCTAAGATATTCTTATATAGAGGTTCTACTGTAAGTGTTTTCTAAGGATACATGACACAAGTATTTATAGGAGACACATGACTTGCACAGACGTGCATTACAATAACAATAGTCAACTGACTGACTATGTATCCTAATACACCGCCCTAAAACGTTACAGGAGAGGCTGAAACAGTTTGAAGAGAAAATAACAGTAAAATAAAACTATCAGTTTGAAGAGGAGATCTTGGTAAAGTTCTTCATTGGTTACAGTAATTGTAACACTTATCCTGGTATTCGCCAGTGCAAGGAGCATCTCTTTATCCGCATTCAGGAGCCGCACATTTCGGATGTGATGCGCCTGGAGCAGCTGCACTACCCTAGCTGGATTCGGCATATCTGAATCTCCAATATTGATGCCGATGAATTCCCCTGGAAAGTAAAGCACGAGAAGGTCATTACTAACTCATTCACTATGATGATCCATTTCCGGTCATACTAATAATTCGCTCGTGGAGATATCCCCAAAATTTAACACAAATCCAAGAAAGGGTCCATCATAATTTAACTAGTCCGAAGGGCATCTGTTCAATACTAACTCATTTGGATCATACTTACATTGTCTTCTAGCAAAAAGACTCTAGAGGCCGTATGAATTAGTAACATTTGTGTCCAATTCAAATCCAACAGTCAATCTTTGGGTCCTTAACCATTATTTTGCAAGTAAATCTATTGTACCATACCAACATCAAAGTACAGTAAAACCTCTGTATAAGAATATCCTAGAGACCACAAAAAAATATTTTTTTATGGAGGCTATTCTTATATGGAAAGAAAGTTTTTCGTATGTGTATTTGAGCATATTCATGCATATGCATAGGAAACACAAAAATGTATCTAAATATATATAAAAACTATTTAAACAAGGATTTTATATATATATATATATATTTTTGCATATACAAAATTTGTAATAAAACAATTCACATACATCACAATTATCACATCGAAAATTGACAAATGAAATCAAATGAGTATGAAGATATTCGTATTAAGTTGTGCAAAAATAAAAATAAAAAATCCATTTTGAAGCAAAACGAACTTGTAATATGGTTACAAAAATCTCTTCATCTTAAACTTTGATGTATGGAAAGTACTATATATTTATAACTTGGTTTCCGGAAGAAAATGTTTTCTATCATTTATTTATTGATAATTCAGTAGAACAAGGTTAAACATTAAATAGATAACAAGAGACCTAACACATCAGAACTACTTCCTAAAACTAAGAAAATAGCTAACAAACTTAGACTAGATTTAAAAGACTAAATCCTACAGAATTCTACACTCCCCCTCAAGTTGGTGCATAGATATCAATCATGTGTAACTTGCTTACTATGAACTCAAAAACAGGTTTGTATAAACCCTTTGTAAGTATGTCTGCAGTTTGCCTGGAAGTGGACATGAATGGAATACAAATTGTTCCTTCCTGAAGCTTCTCCTTTATGAAATGCCTATCAATTTATATGTGATTGGTTCTATCATGTTGCACTGGATTTTGCTCAATGTTTATAGCTGCCTTGTTGTTGCAATACAACTTCATCGTTTTACACATAGGTATAGATAGTTCTTCAATGATTCTATTAAGCGAAATTAGATCACATATTACAGTAGCCATAGCCCTGAATTCAGCTTCAACAGTGCTTCTTTCTACCACGTTCTGTTTCTTGCTTCTCCATGTTAGAGCACTTCTCGGTCGAACTCCAAAGCCTTTCTATCTCAAGCTTGTTTGTCAATGTTACTGATCAAAACTATAAGTCTTGATTTCTATGAGAAATACAAAATCAAAATACAAAAACACACAACTCACTTAAGAAATAGTGAGCATAATGCATGCAAATGAAAACCCTACAAAATAAGTTATTTAACAAATCAGTAGAACTAGAAACAATAGAAGAAAAAGAGGAAGAAAAAGTTGTTCTTACCTTTATCAGCAAGTAACAACTGCTGGTACTGCATACAGGAAGAGAAGAAGTAAACCTGTCATATTCCCTGAGTAGTGGTGGTGGAAAGGCAGTGGAAGGGTGGAGTTGAAGGTGGTGAGATGAAGAAAATAGTTTTTGTTTTGGTATCAAGTGTTTGAATGATTCCACTGGGTAATACTAGAGTGTCAGAGGGTGCGATCTATGAGAAGAGTTGATGTAGCTGCAGGAAATCCTACAACTACCCACAACTACACCCAAATATCAAATCCTAGAGTTTATCAAATCCTATAACATTCATCCTTAAAAATGTAAATATAAGTTCTAGAAATGTAAAGTAGATCTAGATCTAAGGTGGTGGTAGAGGAAGAAGAAGATAAGAAGAAAATAATATTGGAGATCAAAAGGTAATCCCTACCTATGAATGGAGATCCCAAAATGTAGGTTCAAATGAGGCTAAGTCATGGATAATATGTAGACACTGAATCATGCTTTTGAGAATTCATTCCACGCATGATATGCTAAAGTGAGTTAAGGTTGAATTTTTATTTCTAAAACAATTAATGATGTCTATACCTATATTTAGAGTGGGGTAATTAGCTATAGGAGTACTATTGATAGACTCACCTATATGGATGTGAAAGTGTGGCCGCTTTCTATGAGAATATGGGCCGTTCTCTAGATCATTCATTAAACCGGGATTCAAGCACATAGCCATAATGTGCTAGCTTTAGAATTTACACTAGTATATAGTTTTGTGTGTGTTAGACAATCTTCTTATCTCCTAGATTTCAAAGACTTACGTTCACTCTATGGTCAGATTTTTACGGAGTCTAGCACTATGTAAAGGTTCAAAATCGAAAGATACCTTTACTTATGCACATCACTATATAGATCTTGCTCGATTTTTTAAAAATATAAGTGGGGGATTGTTGGAAATATATGTTTTAAAACAGAAAAATGTATTTCCATTTATAATTTATATTAAATTGTCTTTAAATAGTCTTAATGGTCTTCTTAAAGAAATTTATTTTATGCTATAAATCCCTTACTGTTTCATATTAGAAGAGTAAATGATTTTTAATAAAATCATATTAATGTTTTCATTAAAGTCAGTCGAAACTCTTGAATACAAAATCAGATTTTTGGGTGGAAAAAACAGATGAAAGTTTTTCTTTAATTTTTTGGAGTTTTCAAAGAACAATAAGAATTTTTTGTGAGAAAGAAAACTAGTGTATGATTATCACTTGTTATCTACAAATTTGATTATGAGCAAGAATAGAAGTGTACAAGTATCACATACTCTCAAGTGCAAGATTGATTGTGAAAGAGAATTTACTCGGCTGTTTTATCCTGGGGAAGACGCGATACGGAAGAACTGCTTGCACAATCTTGGGCAGAGCCTCGAAACTCTTAAAGAGAGCGACCTGGTCGTGACTCATCCATAACATTTTTGTTTATTTGGTTTTATGATTGTTTTGCAGGCTAATTAATTTCAGAAATTGTTCTAACAATTTTAAGACGATTTATTCGGCCATGCATATCAAAAGAAAATGATTGCTGAAACGCGATAAGTATCCCTGTTTTAATTTGTTTTATAGAATTATATGAATGGTATAATTTTTCTTTAACGAATTAATATGATACTTGGAAATTTTAGGTTATTGGATACCTAAAGTTAAATTTTATTTATTATTTTTATGGACTAGGGTTATAATATGGTTTCATCATGAATACCTAACATAAAAAAATGTTATTGATGATAAACAAATGTTTTTTATCCTGGCTTGATTGGGGTATACCCAGATTAATTGGGGTATACCCAATAAGACAAAATAGGGTCATTTTGAAGTAAAACCAAGCCACCCCTTAACCTTGTATTTTCAAAATGGCAAAATTGCCCTCGTTTAATTAACACTAAAATTTTGATTAGATTAATTAATTAAGTTTAAATTGATTGAATAGATTAAAACTTATGAATTTTAAGTTATGAAATTTTGTTTTTGATTGAACTTTTGTGGGATGATTTTTGATGATTTTTTTTTTTGAGATATCTCTTGCAACGAAAATGAAGCACACAACCGAAATACTTTTAAAAAGGGGATTGCAAATATGTTATATGAAATCATACTCAAAATCAAAGAATAAATCAACACTTTCAGTTCTCAAAGTATGAAAAGTCGGCAAGGTCGACTAATGAAGATCAAGCGGCCAAAAGTGGCCGGCAAGATCTTCATCGTCGACCTCGCCGGCAAAAAGTGGCCGGCAAGGTCTTCATCGTCAACCTCGCCGGCCAAAAGTGGCCGGCATGATCTTCATCGTCGACCTTGCCGACTTTTGTTATTTGACATACAGGAGATGACATAAAAAATTTATTGGCTCTGTAAAGGTATTCAAAAATACCCTTCCGGCTGTTTTTGGCCGGCAAGGTATTCAAAAAATACCCTTCCGGCTGTATTGGCCGGCAAGGTCTTCAAAAAATACCTGCCGGCTGTTGAAATTTTTTACAGTCGCCGCCATGGCTGTTATGAAAAGTCGGCAAGATATGCATGTCACGACCTTGCTGGCCGAAGACACAGAAATCATAAATTTTGATTTGTAACTTAATATAAGGTATCCGAGATTGGGTATTATTTTGTACCCAATCTCAAATCGAGTATGTACATACTCGAGTTTGAGATTGGGTACAAATAATACCCAATTTCAAAACCCGTATGATTCATTTTTTTTTTCTCATTTTTTATCTCATCATGTATGATTAGAGTGAATAGAGTTTTGGAAAAAAAAATTTGAAATTTTTTTAGGAAGAATTCGGTACTAGCAAGGTTTTGGGGTGGGGACAATTTGGTCTTTCAATATCATTTAGACACCCCTTAGCACACTAGGTTGGATGGCTTTAAATTTGGTATACCCCAATTAGTTTGGGTATACCCCAATCAAGCCAGGTTTTTTATCATGCCGTAAAATTTTATTTTATCTCATACATGAAAATGAATTGGGTCTAGAAATTTTATCCAGATATATTAGACTTTATGAGGATCATTAATGTCACATTTCAGAATTTTTGGAGTCCGAAAAATATTTTTAAAGTATTCTATAAAACTGCACAACGTATCTGGAAAATTCTGACAGGCAGAAATTTAGTCTAATCTTTCTGTAGATAATTTGAATTCATGTAACATGAAAATTTTAGACTAGGAACTTATCTACAAAACCATTTTGAAATTTTTATTTGGAATTTTTGTTTGAGAGATGTGGTGATTTCAAAATCGTTGTGTATGTTTATCCAAAATAGGAGATGATACTTGAGATTAGAGATTAGAGATTGAGATGTAATAAATTACATTAAAAAATCATGCTTTGATTTTTATTTTTATTACTGCATACTCTTGTTTTGGTAATGAAAAAGAAGATCATTGTTAGAAATCAAATTAATGCACCATATGTGTTTGATAATATGCTTATTAGAAAGTTATAACTATATGTATGATGTTATAACTATATAACTTTGAATCTTTGTTTGAAATTTAATAGAAACATGGAGTGCTATGTTTTATCTGATTTTCAAGTAATTATGTAAGTGTACACCTTACTTACTTTTTGGTTTCAAATGCTCACATGTACATGATTGTGACAGGTGAAAATTCACTTACTTGAGCAAGTTTTTATTTTCTAATTAAAAAAAAATTGCGGGAGATTAATCGATGTGTGGATCAATGAGGTTGATGATTTCTTTGTTGGTGGGCAGAGATTGGACAATGGTTTATAACCAATTGATATTTAAAAGCAATTGAGGTATGTTTGATGAACTATTTGTAGTTATTGTAGTGATCAAATAATGGCATTCTAAATTGAATATATTGATTGTTCAATCTTAGATTAAATTTTAGGGAAACAAGGTGTTAAGAATTATTGTGCCTGACAATAAACATATGACTCATATAAGTTTGGAACTTATGAGATAGAATTTGATACGAAACCAAAACCGAAATAATTATAAACCTAATCAAAACAAATCTGAATATCAACTCTCACCAAAACAAATTGAACATAATATTGATTATGAAGTTATTTGATATTCTGTGACTTGCAAGGATATCAAATATTTTTAACAACGCTTTTTAAGCTAAGTTAATGTGTATTGTGGATACGGTGAGAGGTTGGTATATATTGGTGTTTTACACCATATTTGTTTTGATAGGTTATGGTTCAAAAGTTGAACCAAATCGTTTGAAAGAAAGTGGTGTTGAGTTATACTCACATCTCTAGGATTTTCGGGATTGGAATGGTTTCAAAGATTACTTCGGGTAGAACTATCTTGTTAAGGATTAAGAATCTAATTTCTGCCAATCTTGTTTTTAACAAGATTGAAATTAGAAAATTGTGAAATTTTATCATTACGGTATATACTACAAATGATATGTTATGTATGAAATGGTTAAACCTGATATAGAAATCTTACCATAACCTGACTTGAACTTTGAATATTTCCACATGAATGAGTTAGTGATGAGTATGAGCATGTTTTGTCATCCTCTAAACTTGGTGAATTTTTTTGAATAACATGTACGTAATCTTACGCAACTTGCAATGATACTGAATGAAATAAAATGTTTGAGAATTTTAGAAATAATTGCATATGCTTCTAGTAGCTTGTATTGATATCTAATGTGATCGTTTGAGTAGTAAATTAAGCAATGTTGTCTTTAGTAAAATTATTCGAATTTTTATCCTCTATATTTTGTAAAACTTTTTGGATTTAGATCATTGGTTCATTATTTTTTCACAATTTTTGAACTTTGGATATTAATTTGAAACTCTTGTTTGAGTCAAAACAAATAACGGGGGTTCCATATCATATGATTTAACAACTTTGATTTAAAATAGAGGAACTAGAAAATTTAAGATAAACGATCCTAGAAAAGAATATTTATAGTGTGTTGGAAACAATGAAGAAATAATGAAATCGGATCTCAAACAGCTGAGTCGCGGACTAGGTCGCTATCTTTAAGGTATTTCGCGACTCTGCCTCTTGATTGTGCTAGCGAGTCAAAAAATTGTCGAACACCTATGGGATAAAACAGCTGATTCACTCTCTTGTTCGATTTCTCCTGCACCTTGAGAAATCGACCAACTATAACTCTTTCTTTCTTATCTTGCTCGGAACTCAATAGATGTAAAAACAATCTGTTTTTTCATCCTCTCAGTAAAAACCAGTCTTATAAAACTCAAGAGAATCAATCAACTTTAATGACAATAAATTTTGAGTAAATACACTCAATTAACCTTCCGTAACAGTTAGAAAACGGGCAAAATATATTGCCAAGAATAAAGACAATTAATTAGAGAATAATTACCTTAAAAACGTTTTTCAAAACCAAAAGTCAAATCTTGCCAAAAAATAAGTTTTTTGAATCACAGACCAGCTCTCCGGGGATTTTATTAAATACATATAGATATATAAATATACCTAGTCAAATGCATGGGGTGAGACTTGAACCCAAGTCTATAGTGTGGGAGCCCAAAATAATACCACCACACTATCTCTCTAAGTTTGATATAATATTACAAAACTATGTTTTTTTAAATATATATCCCAACATAGTGAGACTAAAATTTAATCATGAATATTTTGTTGCTTATAATTTGAAAGATAACTTACCATAAAAAGTAATTTTGTTCTTTAAAATGTTAATCTTTGGAACAATAAATTCACGAGCCTATTGTTTTTAGACAAGCAAACAGAAAATCGTTGACACTTGCATTCATGTCGCTAAATTAACTTACATGCTTGTTTTGTTGATGTTGTTTCTATGATGTATGATTTGTTTGTTATAGTCATAAGTAGAACTATATACTTTTATGTAAGTTAAAGATGAGAAACTATGTAAACCAAGCATGGAAAACTGTGTAGTTTCTACAATAAACATATAAGTTAGATAAGTTATCATTTATATTCTGAAAACAACTTTAAAAAAATTTAAAAAATAAAATAAATTGTTTACTTGATTCATTCGAATGATTTCGAAATTGATGAAAGTGAAATGCACAATACTCTTTGTTTTGTATGCGTAAGTGATTTGTTGAATTTTTATTCTAACTTATAGGATGAAAATGAAATTGAGAACATGCTTAGTTTATTACTTGAAATGAAAGACTTGAGTGAAGATGGTGTATGGTTTTAAATGAATTTTTTTTCTTTCTTTGAATCTATTTCATTTCAATGAAAATAGAAATAAAAATGTAAAAGAGATAGAAATATATATAGTCTGACTATAACTAGTTTTAACTCATTTGGCTTAGTGCTAATGCTTTTGAGATTGTGTGTGATTGCCCTAGACATGAGAATGATAGCTTGGTTTGTTTATTTGCTACGTGATTGACTATATATATATATATATTTATAGTGGGGGTGTAATATATTGCTTCCACAGTGGGGGTTTTATATTCAGATTTACCAATCCTATTATGGAAAATTGGTAAAATTTTGAGAAGGTTATGAGGTGTTACAAACACATCTTACACCTAGAAATACATTATCTAAATGTTTACAGAAATCCATTATGGATATTGTGAGACTGATTGGAAATACTTTCAGATGAATCCTCTACGGGATGGAGCGATTCAATCCTCTATTAGATAGAGGAAGAACAAACATAGTAATCCAATGTGACAGTACCGCGGCTATTGCAAGAGTTGAGAACCGTTAATTACAATGGTAGAGTTAACATATAAGGTGGTAGAAAGCATTTTTGACGCTATCAGAATGAATTATATATGGTCTAAAAAGAGTTATCGTTGATCCTTTGACGAAAGAATTAATAAGAAGGTGTAAATACATCTTATGGGATGATGTTGATGCTCATGGAGAATTGAGTCATTTGTGATGGATACCCACCTAGAAATAGGTTCAAAAGGAATAACGATTCACAAATGATATGAACATAGTTGTTCGTGATGGACACCTAACCTATAAATCAAGATTCCAGAAGTAGGTTCAAAAGGTAATCCCTACCTATGAATGGAGATCTCAAAATGTAGGTTCAAATGAGGCTAAGTCACGGATAATATGTAGATATTGAATCATGCTTTTGAGAATTCATCCCATGCATGATATCCTGAAGCGAGTTAATGTTGAATTTTTATTTCTAAAACTTTTAATGATGTTTATACCTCTATTTAGAGTGGGGTACTTAGCTACAAGAGTACTCTTGATAGAATCACATATATGGATGTGAAAGTGTGGTCGGTTTTTATGAGAATATAGGCAGTTCTCTAGATCATTCATTACACTGGGATTCAAGCACAGGGCCGAATGTATATTGGCTTCGACTTTACACTAGTATATAGTTTTGTGTGTTTTAGACAATCTTCTTATCTCCTAGAGTTCAAAGACTTACGTTCACTCTATGGTCAGATTTTTACGGAGTCTAGCACCATGTAAAGGTTCAAAAGCGAAAGATACCTTTAATTATGCACATCACTATTTAGATCTTGCTCGATGTTTAAAAAATAAGTGGGGGTGTGTTGGAAATATATTTCTTTATAATAAGAGACCCCTAAAGTGCCACATGCTTGATGTCAAACCTAAGAGTTTCAACCAATGCAAGGTCACGTTTGAATAACTACAAATATGCCAATGAGGATTTATTTTTTTAATAGTAAAGCACTAATTTATAAAAACGCAATATGATGAGTTGCGAAACATCAAATTCATGTAATCAAGTCAAAATATATGATATCGACTATCATTTTAGGGTACAACTGATTTACGAAGAAGCAATTTTGTAGCATTATACAAGGAAACAAGAAGAAAGAAACACAACGAATGGCATCAATTTGGGTCGTAGTATGTTTCCCCTGCATTAGAACCAGTCAATCTAATTATCACGTGGGCATATCAGTTTTACCTAAGAGGCACGTCTAATGGTCATAAGTTGTTACCCATTTGTCAAAAGACGTATCTCCACATATATGGTGATGTTTCCGAAATGACAAGGTATGCTTCCTTCCTGAACGTCCATCCGAAGTGACTATTCAATTGCATAAATAATATGCCAGAAAAAACATATAGCATTTCGACACTTTGCAAAAACTCTTATTCTTCTCCGTCCTTTTCTATTCAACCAGAAAGGTAAGAAAATCTAACTTATTTCTAACATGAAGAATTGTATTTGCTGAGAGCATATATCTGGATCACTCTCAAAGCCAGTCATGGAAATGTATCTTGAAACACGAAAGATTTATTGCTTCATGGTTTTTTTAGAAATGAAGAATTGATTTCATCCGTGAAAGTAGTTTGCAACGAAATGAATTTGTTCCAAGTTCATGAGTATTTTTTTATGTTAAGAATTTTTGTTACATTTCAAGAGGTAATCATAATTTCCTTCAATTTTTGTAGCAAGAATCACCAAAGAAACCTAAAGCATTTCAAGTTTCATATGCGTCGCCGCCTAAGATGGGTTGCATTGAATGTCTTTGTCGAAGCAATGCTTAACATCCCATTGTTTGGATTTATAACCCAACTTCTGTGGATTTGCTACAAGAATTGCATGTGAATCCTTACAAAAACCTCAAGGCAAGCCACCAAATCATCTAAGAATATCCCCGGTGTAAGCTCCATTAATATAGTTGTATAACACTTTTACTGAAGGTCAGGGAACTTGGTCCATGAAATAATTAAGTATTTGCTGATCTGTTTTTCTTTTCCTTCTTTTTTCCATAGGGTGGTCGATGATCTTAGATAGCGCTAGCATATGTTTTGAGATTCAAAAAGAAAATAACATAACCTATTTGAGAAAAAAAGCAAGGCATTAGCATATATTGCCGAACATGAGATGAAGAATATAATAATTGTGTATATTTACCAGTTAGATGGAAACACCCTCAAATAGTTAAATGTTAGATAATAACAATTATGAAATGCATTGGATTCACTCTTTCCTTTATCTCTTCGTGGAACATGATATACCTTAGGAACCATTTTTTCAAAATTTTATTTAGCGGAAATCAATTGGCAACGGTAATGCGGAGTACATGGTTGACATTACAACCAACAAAAGTAAGATCAGGATTTATAAATTTATCTCCCTCACACTATGGCTCTTCCAATCAACGTCTTTCACATGTTCACGTACGGTACTGCAAAACATTAAGATTACTTTGATCTGTTGTGCGACAATCGTAAGGTAATTATACCAGTTAGTTACATCAGTTTTCTTTCGATTATGTCTTCTCTTCTTATATGCATATGCATATTATAACAAATCTTTCGACCTCCGAGAACTGGGTAAGTTGTATCTAAAACTACTGTATTTCATTTTTGTAGAAGCTTCCGGTGCGTTTGCACCGGGTTAGAGGCTTGCATGTTTTAAAACAGAAAAATGTATTTCCATTTATTATTTCTATTAAATTGTCTTTAAATAGTCTTCTTAAAGAAATTTATTTTATGCTATAAATTCCTTATCGTTTCATATTAGAAGAGTAAATGATTTTTATTAAATCATATTAATGTTTCCATTAAAGTCAATCGAAACTTTTGAATACAAAATCAGATTTTTGGTTGGAAAAAAACGAATGAAAGTTTTTCCTTAATTTTTTGGAGTTTTCAAAGAACAATAAGATTTTTTTGTGAGAAAGAAAACTAGTGTATGATTATCACTTGTTTTCTACAAATTTGATTATGAGCAAGAACAGAAGTGTAAAAGTATCACATACCTTCAAGTGCAAGAGTGATTGTGAAAGAGAATTTACTCGGCTGTTTTATCCTAGGGGGACGATGCGATATGGAAGAACTGCTTGCACCCTCTTAAGCAGAGCCGCGAAACTTCTTAAAGAGAGCGACCTGGTCGTGACTCAGCCATAACATTTTTGTTTATTTGGTTTTATGATTGTTTTGCAGGATATTTTCAGCAATTGTTCCAACATTATATCGCATTGTAGTTAACCAAAAAAAAAAAATATATATATGTTGTAAGTAAAATATTATATGTTGTAAGTAAAAATTATATGTTCAAGGAAAGTGGTAGCTTATTTGTGATTTGCTGATGATTCCAATCTCGCACGAGAAATGGCGCTGGCTAAGTTGAGGTTGTAATAGTCTAATTTATGAATCTTAGCGGGCTTGGTCGAACTGGGCTTTCGTAACTCATAAAATATAGGTGCGATGATGGAACTTCGAGTTGTTGTTCGAACAAAGATGATAAAATGTTCGTGAAGATAATGTTTACGAAGTAAATGTACGCAAGGAATATACTTCTGATGAAAACATTTGCGAAAGGAAAATTTTGCAAAGATGCGAAGGAAATGTTTGCGATGAGAATTGTTCGGGAAGTAAATGTGTACGAAGCAAAATGTTTGCGATAAGAAAGTAAAGTCTGCCCAAGAAAAACCGTGAATATCTTTGTACGGCTAGGTAGCCTAGAACTCCTAAGCCCTGAATTCATCAATATTACCTATTAAACTAATCTAATTAAACGTAAAAAAATAAATGATGGGTTTTTTGATTCTTAACATTCTGGAGGATTTGCTAGTATTTGGATAGATTCATTCGGAAAGATTCCTTCACCGAATCTTAATTTTGTGATTCAACACCTTCGTAAACATCATAATTATAACAAGTAGATGGTGGATTCAATCCAAATCGTCCTGATCTAGTTATCTTGAAAATTAACTTTAAGGAACATTTCTGATAATCGAAGAAGATTTGATCAAAAAATTTGAAACTCTTTTTTATCATCGATTTGTTGTTTGATTTTGTGAAGAATAAGAGAGAAAGAGGTTGTTGAAATAAGTTGAGTTTTGAATTTTGAATTAATTTTGATCTTAGGTGATAAAATTAATTAAAGGTAAATCTAATCTTTAACATTAATTAGGCCTCTCCCTTGGCCACTTTTAGGATATATATTGGTATTATGTGAACCCCCAATACCAAAGATTTACAGCCCCTATGACAGGGTTCTTGATAATTGTTGGTTTTTTTGTTGTTGTTGGAGGGAATATGGTCCTCCCAAGTTGAACTTAGACTGGTTGGTGCATGTATATCACAATCATGCAAAAGCCCAGACACATCATTTGGTGATACAATTGGATCTTATCACTATTGATGAGGTCATATGTCTTCCTCCTCCCTCGTTTGGGCTTGGAATCAAACACGTTTGAACGAAAAAGTGAACTAAGAAGTACTTGAAAGAAAACTATAATTAGGATTTCTTGCCATCATTATAAGTTGAGCTCAAAATTTATACGAGAATATTATCACAGCTGGTATTTGTATTCGAGTACTGCAGAGTTTGGTTTCAGAAAAAAAAAGAAAGAAAAAAGTATTACAGAGTCGGTCATATTCGTACTCCTCGTACGTCACTCATTGACCCAAAGCTACTCTAAGCCTCTTGGTACAGTACAATAGTTTAATAAGATCCCGAAGAGATAAGATTAGATTAATTAGAAGGGATTAGATTCTAATACTGCGGGATAGAGCTGGCAAACGGGCGGGCCGGGGCTAGCTTGTTACGGGTTATACGGGTTCGGGTTAACACGGGTCAAAACCCGCGGGTTGATATTCTTCACGGGTGGTCATTCCTTCAACCCGCGCCCGTAACGGGTAAAGCTTGCGGGTTCACGGGTTAGCTGGTTTCTGGTTAGTCAACTCTTAGTCAACTATCCAGAAACCGAATTTACATAGTTTCCTCTGAAATCTGGTCTATTTCTGGCCACAATCAGGCCACTAAAGCTCCTTCTCTGCAACCTAATAACATTCATCTAATTCATTTGATATTTCGACTCAATTAAATCAACAGATTCAACACATTCAACAGTCACAGTGTTGCACCAAAATTTAAAAACTTAATGAAAAAATCAAGAAAATTGCAAAACTTGACACTAGTTTTGCACCATAAAAGGAACACAGTTACACTTACACAGGATACTAATCATTAGTAGTTTAATACTTCATCAGTTCATGATATTGATACCTTCAACAAATAAAAATACCCTTCATGACCGTAGCAATACCATTGTTTGTACTTTGTGACTTTGTGTCCAACAATAAAGATATTAATAACCACTTCGCACAAAATATATATTGTGTGGTTAATCAAAAAAAAGGAACCGTCCGTAAAACATCTCAATCTCTTTTCTATACAAAAATCCGGAGACACTTTGATAAGTAATTGTCTCCATCCAAAAAAACATTCTCATTTTCCATGTCTATCTTTGAATTGAGTTGCTCCAACTATTCAATATGAATCAGAATTTCAAGCAAAAATAAATCAAACAAAATAAAATGAATCAAGTCAAAAACATGGAATTTGCATTATTACCCCGCTTTATATTGAAGAAGTACGCATACTAATTAGACGCATAAGAACTTACTTCCCCATCCTCCGCCGCCCCATCCTCCGCCGCCCCAAGATCAAATCCTAATACATCTTCTCCAATAATCCCATTGTCCTCATCCAAATCTTCTTTTCCTACATGGATTAAAACAATCAAAGTTATATATGAAATTTACACATTCACCTAAATGAAAAATTACTAACTTAAGCACTGCCACTTAGGGCCTTAGGCACACTTACCAATTCCATGAACCCAATCACGAGTTGTTATCACCGCCTCCAGCATTTTCGGGTAATAAGGAACTACGAAATCGATCAATTACCCTTCCACCAATGCTAAATGCAGATTCCGAAGCGACGGTTGAAATAGGAATAGACAAAATATCCCCTGCCATTCTTGAAAGTACTGGAAATCGTTGTTCCCGGGCTTTCCAATACATTAGGATATCAATCGGTTGATTTGCAGATCCATATTTCTCGCTAAGATATTGATCCAACTCGACAAGTCGATTGCACATCACCACCACTTTCTGTCTTTGCAAAGATATTCCTGAATAAAATAAGCAATAAGTGAGTGCAAGTACCACCAGTTTGAGAAGATAGAATAAACACACTTTGTTTGGTTAAAACACAAAATAAGTAAGCTTTAAAATTACCTGGATCCACTCACTTCCTTGATGGGAAGAATTCCCACCAGTTTGAATACCCATATTCTGAGTTCCAGTGCCAGAAGCTCTTGAATTTGACAATGTATAATACTCATTATAAAGTTTTTTCATATCTTCACGCACACCTTCAACTTTACTTTCTAATTGTCTTACATTAGTATACAACTTGGAGTAAGCAAAGTTTAGATACTTCAGTTTCAATCTAGGATCTAACACAAGTGCCATAGCCAATATAGGACTCAAGTTCTCCCAGTAACTGTCAAATTTTTTTTGCATCTCTTTTACCATTTCCCTAATGTATTCAATTTCATTTGTGCTTTCTTTTTTTAACAACACCTGAACTTGACAAACTCCTTCAAAATAAAGATTGGAAGTAGGATACTTACTACCGGAAAATTTAGTTGTGAGATCATAAAACGTCTTGAGAAACTTTGTGACTACTTCAATTTGCTCCCATTCTTCATCAGTTGGACAGTATTTATAGTCTGGATCCACCTCCTTCAAATGAGCGAAAACACTTTTATAAACAAGACAACTATCTAACATAAGATAAGTTGAATTCCACCTGTATAAAACAAACATTCAGTTTCAATGAGTAATATTATAAACAATAATACAATTCTCTAACTGTATAACAAAAGAAAAGTGGAAACCCACCTAGTTTTCACGTCTTGACGAATACCTCTTCTTATTCCAGACATTCCTAAAGTATTAACAATGTCCAAGAACTTTTGCTTTCTTACTTGGGACTTCTTAAGGGCCTTCACTGACTTTCTTATCTTAAGCACAGCTGGATCAATCTTCACAAGTCCATCTTTTACAATAAGAGCTAAGATGTGAGCACAACAACGCACATGAAAGTATTTTCCCTTGTTAAAGAGGATCTTCTTTGCAACAAGTCTACTCTGCATAATTCTAGCACAAGCTCCATTATTTGCAGCATTATCCAAGGTAATGTTGGATACTTTGTCTTCAATTCCCCAATCATCTATCATTGCAAATAGCTTGTCAGAAAGGCGTTCACCTGTATGAGGTAGTGTAAAGGGGAAAAGTTAAACTCCCAATTAAGTACTTCACCATTTGAAAATAATAAGCTTTAATATAGTCTACAACAGCAACAACCCCATCCGTAAACAGAACACTAGCAACTTAGTACTGTATCTCCAAGAGTTTTTATAAAAGAATCCAGACTTAAACAAAATATCACATGCAAGTAAAATAAAAGATTTCAAGTCAAGACTCAAGTAAGTGCTTCACCTGTATGAGGTGGTGGAAGTTCACAAAAATTCAAAAGATACTTCTTCAACTCCCAATTTTGATCAAGAAAGTGCACAGTTAAGTTTATGTACCCCGTAGTCGTAATGAGAAGTCCACATGTCCGATGTTAGACACATCCTACCAGTAAGGATAAGTCATACACATCAAAGACATCTTATCATAATCAATTACTCATATATAAAAGTATAAAACAAAACATATGTTGAATCGTACCTGGAGCAAGTTTCAATCTGTTTCGAATACATTCTTTTCGGGCTTTATGATTTTTGACAACATCGGCTTTCCCAGTATTCCTTGATATTGGTTTAGCATCCTCATTTAAGTAAGCACATATGTCCCTAAATTCTTTCCACTCCACCAAAGAAAATGGTACATTTCTTGCAACGAGTAATGCTGAAAAAAGATCTCGCAGTTTCATTTGATCAATTTTTCGTACGCGGGAAGACAGCTGGCCATTCTTTGCGGCTAACATCATCTGCCCTATGTCCAGAGAGGCACGGTTAAGGCACTTATGCCTTTTCATAGATGAGGTTCCACCTTTCCTCGCTATCATATTTATATCCGCTTTACAAGCCTTGCACACTCCCTTCTTTGTTCCATCTTCAAATTTAACGAGATCAAAATATTCCCAAACATCAGATCTAAGTTTATGTTCTTTTTTCACCTGAAACTGGTGCAGCTGCACAACCAACAATTGCAGAGTCATTCACAGAATCTAGCACCTCAACATCATCATCCTCACCATCACTACACATAACATGGTTATAATCTTCTTGTACACTTGACATCCTGGGACCTGGAACCTGGATGGAGCCACAAAGAATAGGTCAAATACTAAAAAATTAGTCATTAATTACTTGCATTGCATCCCATTCAATTGACAGTCACAATCATATCATTTAATTGACAATCACAAACTTCATATAGGAATGGCAAGATAATTACACCATTAGGACAAAATCCACAATATCATTATTCTTTTCCCTTCTAGAGTTTTACTTTTACCCAATAACTCCACTAAAATCCTTGAACCCCTAATTCACCATAAACCCTCAATCCCATCTTAACAATCCATAATAAAATTCAAACCAACCAACAAAAAAAAAAAAAAACTAAATCAATTCATTCCAACAGAAGAAATCGGCATTTCATCAAACAATTTGTATTCATGTTCAGAGTTTCTAACCATGGTAATATTGTATTTTGTATAATAGAAACCCAAAATCAAACCCTGTCCCCAACTCTGAATCTTTCACAACAAGATGAAGAATTAGCAGAGATTATTATCAGAACAAAACCCCAATCCAGAATCTGAAAAAACTCAAACTAATCGAATCACTATCTACAGAAATTAAGATGGAGAAGAAGACTCGTTTTTTGAGTATCAAAAACATCGGATTATTCTCATGATCACAGATATTTTCGATAAATATTCCATGACTGCAGTATTTTTCGATCTGTAATTCTGTATGTTTACAGTTTATAGGAACCAAAGTCCAAACAGATTCTATTTTCTAAGTCGAAAATTAAAATCAATTAAAAATCAATTAGAAATCACACTTACACAGGAGTTCGGTGAAGATTAAAGTCAAGTCTTTCAAGATCTATTTCAAATTTTCAGCATTCAACTAATCTGTGAAGTGTGAACTACGGCTGCCGCTGCGGACGGAGAAGAAGAAAGAACTAGAAAGCAAAAGAAGATAACTAAGCTAGGGTTTTTTATGTTTTATACCCAAGAGACACGTATACTAATTGAGAGGGACACGCGGCATAAATGGAACTGCGGGTATACGGGTTATATCCGCAGGTTTACGGTACGGGCCGGGTTTACCCGTTCTCACACAAGCCGGTATTTCTCCAACCCTAACCCGGCTTGTTAAGACAACCAGCCAAGCCGGGTGCGGGTTTTCACGGGCCGGGTCGGATTTATCCGCGGGTTTTGGCTGGTTTGCCAGCTCTACTGCGGGACACTATGTTTTACGTATCTAAGTTCAGTCATTTTTAATCAATCAGGAGAAATTGCATTGCAATATTGATTTGAAATACGAGACCTAGTAATAATTCATGACATGTTTGATCGAGCCACATTAAAACAATTAAATAAATAAAACGCACGAAAAAAAAAAATCCGCAGTTTGCTCTTAGAACTTTCTCGCTTAAAAAATTTGGGGTGTGGATGATATTATGACATCTAAAGTGAACATATACATGGTCCATTGTTTCAAGAAAAACATATCAAAGTATGGCTATTAGTCACTAAACATTTGTGTTTGTAGAGAAAGAAAAAATGTCCGTTATTGGAAGCAAGATGGATTTTGAATCAAAATCTAGCCAATTAATAAAGCTAATCAGAAGTCTGCATGCTGCGAAGATTGGAGAAAGATTCACTCTGAACAATGATAGAAAGGAAGTCTTTGAAATTGGCACCTGGAGCACAATCAATAGTAGGGAAAACCTAGCTATGTTGAGCACAAACTGCAATACTAATAGGAGTTGCGGCCAAACCAATATAACTGGTCTTTTTATACTTATTTCTGGCAATTTAATTTCTAGTCCAATAGGAAATCTAAACAATGTTCATGTAACCGTTAATTCAGACTTGGATAACAATGTTTTGAATCTGGGGAGAACTGGGAATCTGCTAGTCAGCACCAGTTCTCAAACCATGTAAGCAGCTTAGGGCAATTCCTGTGGAATGAACAAACTCAGAGTTTGTTCATTTTGCTCCCACTATGGAATGAACAAACATGAAAAATGGATGTTCAAATCAAAAATTTCTTTGAACATTGAGTCGGAACATCCAAAGCGCGCCTGTGGTAAAGACGGGCGCCATTGCTACCAACGCTGGCGTCCGAAGGAAAAACGCTAGCGTTTGAACGTCCAACGCGCGTTTTCACTTAAACCGCCCGCGTCGGTATTAAAAGCGCCAACGTCTGTCCCAATGGCGCCAACGGCTCAATCTGAACGGCTGAAAAATCTTGTGATCCAATGGCTACATTTTTTGAATTCTATAAATACTCCTCATTTCAACTCTAAATTCACACATTCTACATATTCTTCTCTTCACTCTCAATTCTTGATTGAACATGTCTCTCCTGTTAGTTCTACGAGTTCCGTATGCTAAGGAAGAAGATGAATCTATTTGCGAAACTATATTTTTTATCTACTCAGCCTTGCTTCGACAAACTATCCATGGGTGAATTTACGGGGCGGTTATTCACGATGGGTTCTGCGATGACACTGTAATCCGAGTCATCGTTACATATGCGACATAGAACATCGTTTTGGTACAATTAAGAAAGAAGTAAGTGAGTTTGTAGCTTTAACCATACAAGTAAATCGATATCGACTGAGAGGTGAAACTGATGCTGAGATGGTAACAAGATATTTGGTTGAATGGCGAAGATGGAAAAATGTGGCTTTTCCTTTCAAAAAATGTTTAGAAATCCTTAAGGTGTTGAACAGTTTCAACCCCTTCTTTGTAGTTGTTGTTCCACCTAGTACTTATTCTCATTAGTGAAGCTAATGTAATGTAGTCCGTCGTAATTTAGTGAAGCCAATGTAAAACGCTTTTACTTTTAAGCATATGTGATTTTTTTAAATTAAGACTGTCGTACTTTTAAAACTAAAACTACAAATGTATCTGAATTAAAAATTACAATAATCTCTCTAACCTTGCTCATCTCTAGCTCCCTTATTGTTATTTTCTGGAGTCAATAATTCAGAAAGTCCTGGAGATTGACCTGGGAAATCAGCCAAAGCCAACATAGTATGTAAATTTCCAAATGTTGATAGACCTGGCTGACCTAGACCTGGGGATAGACCTGATAGACCTGGCTGAACAAAATTAGGCGATTGGAAAGCACTCTGTGTACTCGGTCCTCCAAGCATATAAGAGGTGTGTTGTTGTGGTGTTGGTGTGTAGCATTCATTTGGGTTGTATGGCACATTTGGGTTGTAGGGCGAGAATGATGATGAAATGCGCCTAGGTTCAAGCCGAAATGCCTGAGGTTGAGATACAGGCACAATGTGTGGTGAAGTAGTATGGTGTTGTGTTTCTCGCACCACTGTTTCTTCATTGTCTTGCCATGATCTGTTGGTTTCTTCACTTTCATGCAATGATCTGTTGATCCTGGTGGAATTGGAAGAATGTGACCGCCGCCCATCATCATTTGCGGTTGGACTTACAGTTGGAGTCAATCCAAACATTGTGTATGTCTGCCATTTTCGTAGTTGTTCCAAATGCAGTGCCTCTACTTGCCGATTCCGCCAATGCAAATCGTTGAGTTGAATCCGCAACTCTTCCTCACTGGCAGTGACATTGTAGTAAGGATAATCACGGTCCATACCTTGGGAAACAATGGGGATCGTGGTTGGCCCACCTTGTGAAGTAATACTTTGCAGCTCCAAACGAATTTCGGGCATATTTGACGAGGATGATGAAGAACTTGCACCCATCCTGTGATAAGTCATAAAGCTTGGCTCTTCTGGAGGTAGTTGGCTAGGAACGATATTTGGGACATGTTTGATAACCCTGGGAAATCAACCCCATAGACGTGCATGTTATGTGTCCCAATCACAGGCTTCGTAATTGACTGGTACCAATTGACATACTGCGCTTCATTAATATTCAACCTTGTATTTAGTTCATACCTCTCCCAACCTATTATTCTCACCGATAAAAATATGATGCAGAGGTTTGCATCTGTTGTGGCTTGCTAATTGCAATTGCAAATATACCTTGTATTTGGTCACGCACTCTTTCTCCCAGATACCGAACCCCTCTTTGTGATTCCGGACTGTAAAAAACAACTCTACGCATATAATAATCAAGAATACTTACTCCAACATCATCATTATACTGAGGTAAATAAATGTATGGGTGAACAACTACGTTGTTGTGGCTCCGAGTCATCTGATGTAACGTGTAAACAAAACTGGAACCCAAGACATCGCTTCCAGTATTCTTCTCTAAGTTGTTCTTCATATACATGTCCAACATTGGAAATCTAATTGTCCCATCTTTTAGGATTGGTATACCAACTCGGAAGTAGGTATACCACCAATACTTCAAATTACTCCATAATTTTATTATTTAGTAATAATAATAAATTAAAAATAATATTTTTGATATTTACCTCTATGATGATCCAGAAACTAGTGAAGTTTGGTTCGCCCATGGAAGCTTTATCCAGCGCACATTACAATTCTGCTAAAATTGCAGATCCCTAATCATAATCTGGTGCTTTGTTGAGATCTTCTAACGCTTCAAGCCAACCAACATGAGCAACAAAAGTTGAGTTTGGAAAGAATGCCTGACCCAGTACCCATAAGATAAACATCCTTTTGAGTTCAGAATAGTCATCTACATGTTGTTTCTCGGTTTGGTTAGGAAAATCTTCAAGGACGCACATCTAATCCCACCTCCTTTCAAATCTTTATAATCTCGACGCATATCTGATTCCACAAACGAGGGACAAAGCGTCTCCCATTTACTATTTGACATCCATTCGTCTTAGTTGAATGGTGGCGGGTCTCCCATTCCACTTGGAATCCCAACAATGAAATACAAATCAAGGGGAGTATTTCCTATTACAAGTATAATATCAACTATGATTAATTCTTTTGATTATTTAATAATTATTTAAAAAATTAATTTAAGTTAAGTTAAAAAAAACTTACCAATTTCGAAATCCATAAAATGAAATGTGTGTGTCGTCATCCACGACCTTTGTACCATTGTTTTAGGAATTTTTTGTTATATTTTCTAAGGTTTATTCTATAAAGCGCACGCCAAGGATATCTGTCAACCCTTTCTCGGACTGTAGCCGGTAGACCAACATAAATAACATTTAATTATGAAAATCCACCTCTCGTGACATAATAATTCTCAGATCGTTCATGATGCCCCAACACATGACCTGGGACTAATGATGGAGCATCAACTATATTTGAGTTAGCAAACTCTTCTTCTCGATTTTGAGAAAAATCTACACCTGTGTGAGGCAACAGTGTCGATTCATTTTTTCGATCTCTTTTCTTCTTTATACTATTCACCGCTCTTCTCGCTATGTTCGTATTGTATTAGAAAATTTTGATTTAGAAGGGTTTTAAAAGAAAGAAATGGAAGTGGTGTGACTGAAAATGAAATCAATAGAACGAATTTATAGTGTTGAAATTCGACCGTTGGAAATATAGGCGTTAGAGAGTCGACCGTTAGAACCTTTGTGTCTAACGCCCGAGTTAGGACACCGAACGCCCACGTCAAGTCTACGAACGCCCGAATTTTGTCTTCCAATGCCCGAGTCTGTCTTTTGGTTGCGCGCCTGGTGGTCCAACGCACTACGCTTTACCATAGTGAAAACCCCAGTTTGGCTATCCACGTGGCTCAACAAATATTTGAGTTTGACCATTGCCATAGGAACTGCTCTTAAGCAGCTCTTCTTTCCCCTCTTTTCTTATAAAAAAAAATGTTCGTTATTGATTCAACATATCGGTAGCCCTGCAAAAAAAAAGTTCACCTCCATGAACAATGACTTAATCTAAGTTGTTACCGGTGATAAGCAAATGCTCAGAGCCTATTTATTACACAAAATTGGTCAAAAAGACCAAAATCAACAATTTATGGGTGAAAAAGACACTTATGTTTTGATACTGTTTAAATAGCCAAAAATTAAAAGATATTGTTTAAATGGACAAAAATTTAAAAATAGAGGTGGATGTAACCGTTCATCATCCCGTCCATTTTCAAATATTTTTTCTTATTTTTATTTTACACAGGATGCATCCAGTTTCATCCTTGCTATTTTTTTAAGTATAAGCCAGGATGAATCCAGTTTCATCCTTGCTATTTTTTTTTTTGGCTATTTCACCCGTACTTTTTTTTACTAGTCCATTTGAACCGTGTTTTAAATTTTTTTGGACAAATGACCCATTTTCTCTATTTATTATTACTATATTTTTACAAAACCCTCGCCACTACCATGAACCATGTTCTTTCATTCACTAGATTTTGTGCCCGTGCTACGCACCGGGCGGACCCGAAAATTATCCACCATCATTTTTTTTCCTTTCAGCCATATTTTTTATTTGGTTTAATGTGGCTTCGCCTCGTCCCTTCACGATACATTTTTTGATTTGGTTTGGCTCGGCCGCCTCTTTCCGTTGCGTAAGATTTTTTATTCGATGTGGCTGGCTTCTCCTCGCCCGGTCGCCCCCGTCGCTTGGCTATTTGCGCGGAACGACAATTCCAAACATTGAAAATATTTTATTTGGTGTGGCTCGACTTCGCCTCTCCCTCGTTGCTTTGCTATTTTATTTGGTGTGACTCGGCTTCGCCTCGCCCCCGTTGCTTTGCTATTTGTGTGGACTCGATCATCTATGAGCAAGCAAATTGGGAGAACTTATTGCAATGTTCCGTGTAGTCGTACCAAAATACGTGGATAATTAATTAAAGCAACAGTGCAACTCGTCCACCTTCTAAGTTCCATAAAGATATTGAAGCTTAATCTTATCTGAATCAAGAGGACAAATAAGTTTGTGAAGATCACTCCATGGCACCACATTCCTTTTTCTCTTATCCTAGAATCCTAAAAATATGAGCTTGATGAAACTAAAAAGATACTGGCGAATACAATAGAAGTAATATCTCTTAGAAACAGATTTCTAAGAAGCTTCTCCGAGATCCTGGTCCAGCTCAATATCTTTTGTTGGAGTCCAGTTAAGTATGCTAGCCTGGAAGCATACTTAACTGGAAGCATGCTAGCCTGCTCAAATAGCAATGCTATCTGTGGGAGTCGAACCCACAACACCATGTGCTCTTCCATTTGAGCTAAGATAGAAAATATCGTTTCCAATGTTAGTGGGCAGAAAAGAAGCTTTTATAGGGCTGGTAATTGTTCAATCAAATCATCAGTATCAGGTTCTTTAGTTCTCTAATCCTAAAATAAAAACGACAGATACTAACTATATAACTATGCCGAACAGCAGTGGTGGACCTATAATTATTTAACGAACCAAATTGAGCTTAAATATGTTGAAAGGTGAAATCTTTAGCAGAACCTAGATTCCAAAGTTAGCTAATCTGAAATGTTTCTACATCTCCATTGGTCATATGTAAATCCTATGCAAGGTATATATAAAGTTCCATCAGTAAACTTTGGAGGCATTAGTGAAGATTTCAAGTTGTATGTATTTTAAGCAAGTTAATGCATCTAAAATAGATCTACTACGTAAGACAGTAAATGCATTTTAAGCAAATTAATAGAGCTACCATACTGTAAGGTCTGAAGTTACTTGGAAGACAAAGGCAGCTACACATGATAAATATATAAAGTGGGCTAGATGAATAAAAAAAGAAGTAAAAATACACCAGCATCACCTTCATATGCCAAGTACCAGTGAGCTATTCTCAGTAAACATCTTGGTCCTCTTTGGAACTAAAGAGCCTCTTAAAATAATCGTTGAATGCCAAGTTCAAGACCTGGTATAGTTTTTAAATAAATCCGTTAGTAATCAAATCACAAAAATTACAGCCGAAATTAATATTAGATTCAGGTGTTCTCAATATCAAACCTGAGAAGGGAAGTGATGGATGACATTTATCGTGTTTCCTGTCCACCATGATCCAAACCTTTATTCCTTGATTGTTCATCCAAATTATTTCAGTTCCCTTGTAGGTTCAAAGAGCCTGCCAGACTTGATCATCTCATCCTGGTTCTGGGTCCAAAGCTTTCCATTCAATTATATCAGAACCAGTATTTGAGAAGGTAGATGTGACACCTCCCATAAGAACATCCACAGTGAAGCTGGCCACTCCTATCTCAGCAGGTGCTTGAACAAATACATGTAAAGCACAGGGGTTTTACCAAACATAGATCTCGGGTAACACAACATCTTTGGAATACCCTGTCGGTATTTCAATGGGCATTACACTTCTGGTTCGTGGAATTATAAGCACCATTTAGTGAACCCGTACCCTGCAAAAGTCCGGAACCAAGAATTTCTATAAAGGGAAAAATAAAAAGAAGAACTTAGCACAAAAATATAACTGAACCTACAATAATGAATATAGAATAGTTCACAATTTCACAATAATAGATGTAAAAAAGACAGATATCCATAACCACCACATCAACAATATATATATCATGAAACTTGAATTTCAAATCAAAAACATTTGGTGGCTGAACTCGTTAGGCACAACGTTTGTATTAACTAAACAACAGGGTTATATTACATCTAACAATTGGAGAATTTTGAATCCAGCAACATAACAGCCAAGGAGAATGATATTATCTGTAGATTAGTTAGTAATCCATGGTTCAATTACTCAAGCAGGTTTTATCAATTTCCAACATTGTATCAAAATTCATCCAAGGGATCAAACTATATCTATCAAAAATTACTCAAAAGAATTGCAACAACATCCAGAATTGTATTAGTGTAACATTTAATAAACATGTCACCAAAAGTAAGCCCAACAAATCAAAACTATTGGGGACAGTAAACACTATGAAGATAGTAAAAGCTCACCAATAAGATATCACCAAAGCTCTTTTGCTTGCTACCAAGTCTTGATCCAGGGAACCCAATGAGTCCATCAATACCAAACTCAAGTTTACACACACAAATAACTAAGTATACATGACTCCATACGGGATAGCTGCCATACCAACGAAATTTACAAAATCTCACAACGGTCAGGTATCTTGGATCCAATCCATTAGCACATATATATTTCCTATACAGAAATAAGAGTTTAATACATTCTAATACTATCTTTAACATAGCCAATTAAGGTATACCGAGAATTTGTGTACAGAAATCATTGTGCAATGAACCTAATAATTCTTGGTAACTATGAATGATGAACACAAATTATATATTTTACCTTTCTTCTATCTCACTGCTTCGTGAGCTGTTATCTTAATCAAGAACGAAATCTCACTTTTCAGATTCCACTGTGGAAGAATCACCCATAATTTTTTCTGAGGAATTGGCTAGATGAAAAGAAATCCGTAGACCTCAAACCGTTGATAAATATGATACTTTGAATTCAAATAGATAGTTATTGTTATTCTCTGCAATGAAAAAATTAAAAAGGATAATAAGAATTTCATAAACATTTAACAAATAAATCAATTAAAATGGCAGTCTCCTTTCTTGACGTCCATGGCCTAGTTAGTAATTCTCCGAATCATTCCCGAATGATTCGCGAACGTATCCGAACTGACCGAATCCGAATGATACTACCGAACTATTTGAACTCCGAACCTAGTTCCCGGATATTATGGACCTCACGATTGATTCGCGAACGTATCCGAACTGACCGAATCCGAATGATATTTCCGAACTAGAACTTCGAACCTAGTTCGCGCCCAACCTCGCTCTCCCAGTGGTAATTCTTTGACCAGAGTTCCGTTGATTGGTTTTTGTTTGATTTTGTATATACTTTATATTTAAATATAATTATTCAGTTAAAATTTTCTATTGGTAGTTGTTTAACCAGTGTTTTATATGTTAATTTTTGTTTAAAAGTCTATAATCTCGTTTTATAATACATTTATGCGATTAAATTGTTTACTTCTTGTTAAATAATCACGCTAAAATGTTTTTTTCAATCTTATAAATCATATCAAATAAAATTGGTCTCGTAATAAGGTCACAATACTTATCAATTTATCATATATGTAAGCCGAATTATAAGTGCCGAACTCACATTTATAAAACGAATATGCGCGTACGTATGCCGTTCCGAACTACTGTCCGAACAACGAACCGTTGACCGGATTTTTGACCGAATCCGACCTATCCGAATCCGTATAGTTCCCGTACGTATGTCGTCCCGAACTACTACCCGTACCCCGAATTGCTAACTAGGGTCCATGGTAGTTGACAAAAGTAAGCCGGCAGTAAGAGGCAACAACAAAGACAAATTACCGAACAAAAGAGAAATGAGATATCATGAACATCTGTTACCTCAAAAAGAGCTTGCAGCTCTTAATCCTCAAAGAGAATTCTTTAAAACCCTGAAACAAAAACTTCACTGAAAACACAAAAAAGTATATTAGCTACAAAACTGCAAAAGAGTTGTGAAGGTAGAACAAAAATCAATTTGCGTTTACAATCTTAAAAACCCATAATGGAAGCTTAATTGAATCAAGAAAAATAAGCATAAAAAAAAGCCTACCTGCAACTATGACGCTCCTCAACAATAAGGTCAGCATAAACCATGTTGACCTATAATTAAGTCTCCTAATGTACTCCATGAGCAAGAAGAGAAAGGCCAGTACCATGTTGTATTCCAGGGAGATGGAAAGGTACTGAAAATTTGTAGAATTAGAAAAACATGGAGGAGGGATCAAAAAAACCTAAGGTTAGAAAAAACTGTGTTAATACAACAACAAAAAAAAAAAAAACTGTGTTGATACAACAAAAATGAGCTAATGAATTCAATTCCATCAAACAGATAACACAAAACTACCATTAATCAACTTAAAATCCAACTAAGACTTTAGATGTTCATATCATCATACACACAAAAAATTGAAAATCAAAAGCAAGCAGAATAGAGAGAAATAGAATTCATACCTGATTAGGAGAAGAAAGGAGTTGGTAGTGGAGATCGCAGGAGAAAATTAGGTTCATGCGAGCAAAATATGAGGGTTTATCGTCCACCTAAAATAAAATAATTTAATCATTACCTTATTCCATTAGAATTTCATAACATAAAACGAAAACTAAATAAGAAATCATTACCTTATGTTGTTGAGAACAAATCCCACAGAGAATCAATCCAAATCGATTCTCACAAAACCCTAAAAAAATAAACAGAAACTGCTATTCTCTCCCAAAGAAATCATAAATTAATCGTTTCAAACATCAAATCATTTCTTATCTGACAACCCTAAAGAGATTCGTAGGGAAAGAGATGGAGATTTTACCTTTTTTTATGTGAAATCTCGAGACCCATTTTTCAAATTGACGGCAACAACTCAACTGATTCATGAGGAAAAACCATGGTTTGTCGGAGAAGAAAAGAATGGTAGGAGTTTGTTGTAGAAGAAGAAGAAATGTATGGCATGAGGAAACCCTAATTTATATTTCTTCTCAATTAGCTTCCAGATTCATCACCCTCTTCTTAGATATATATCTAGATCTCAATATTTACATGAATCACTCACAAAAAAGCTCGATTCATCCAGACCTTTGGAATTGAATTTGACAGGGAGAAAGAGATGAAGAACAGAAGAAAGAGAAGAAGAAAGAGAAGAAAGAGAATAAACTCTCTTCGATATCGGTATCTCCGTTAGCCTTAGGTCTAGTTTGATGTAGGTAATGTCCACACCAACGACGTCAATTAACGTCCAGTTAAGATTCGGTGTAAACAAAGTGTAATGAATTATTTAGGCACAAAAGCTGACAGAAGTATTGTGTACCCACGTTTTTGCTAACGTCGTTATTAATGCTAGTTAAATATATGGTGTAAGAAAACAGTAATCAGGTTTTTAATGTCTCAACCAATAGAGCCCGCCATCATTCTCTCCAAAATTCTTTCTGTGTGAAAGCCTTTATCTAATTTAATTTGAGGGGGATGTACATCACCTGGCGTGCGACGTGGGAGCTCATATGACTTAGTGTTTTAAAGGAGGGGAGATTGTTCCTCTCCCCACCGTCACCAAAAAAATCCACGTAAAAGCAGTTTTTAACAAACTTCCCAGTGTATTTGAACGTTGGTGTTTTTAGAAGAATATTCAGAAAACATGGCCTGGTGGACAACTAGCTACTTTGAGGAAAGAATTTTGATCTAGCAGCCCCGTAGCCAAGTATTTGTCAGTTTTTAATGCCAACAAATTGGGGGTTTAACCACAGTTAGTTTGCCAACTTTTTCACCACCAATATTCAAATATTTGTATTCCAAATTTCCAAAGAGTGATAGGTTTCTCGGCCTGGATAAATTTGTGACGCTAGCTCAAATTTCTTGACTACTGCTCGCTTATGAGTTGGGTAGTTATGCTCAAGATACTAAATTTTGATATGTATGTTCTATATTTTTGGTCCTTCAATCAATCAACGGAACATTGTGAAATCAGGTACTCATGGTCTTTTTAAAATACTGTTTCATTAAGATCTCTTGATTAAATGGTTTAAGCTCGCATGATAGTTGATTATAGGGTACCAAACGTAGACTTCATCTATGTATCTTATCTCTGGGGCAGCTTAGGACTTGAACAATATTATTAATTAGACTTTCTTATAAGTAATATTAAATCGAGTTTGGTCTTTCTTGTTTTTTTGATCAGAAGTTTGGTCTTTCTTCTATGAGCCAAAATCAAAATAAAGGCACACGTATTGGCATAGAGATTTTCTTGAGTTCCGGTCAAGGGGGCAGAAGGATTTAGATAACCCATTCCATGACGCAAAAACAATTACAGGTCCCAAAACCAGATTCAAGAAAAAAGAGAGCATGCGTCATCCCACTTTGAGTATAAGAAACACAGCAGCGGTACGTCAATTCCATCACCAAGGAGACTACAAAATGAAATTCATTAACACGTGTCGTTCCATAGAGCGTGCTGATTATTTCCTCCTCTCTGTCTAATCAGTCTCAATCGTTGACCCACTTCGTCATCTCTGATCTCTTCTTCTTGATATCTTAAAAAAAAACAAAGTTTATTGGGACTAGATAATAGCCCTTAGACCAATGAGTGTAGTGTTGGCCATAAATTCATTAAAGAGTCTCTTACCTAAACTTGAGCCCCCTTGGTTGATGTTTGCCCTAAATCTGGGGATGAGTTATTCCGTCAGGTATAAGAGCAACTCCGTCGATTAGTCTGGCGAGTTCTAAGTTTTTCGGTCGGCAAAGATTCTGATAAACTAGTTTTGGAAGGTCATGCTCTTCAGAAAAAAATTAAAACTTATTCTAGGGTTGTGGATCAAGCCTCAACGATCCAAGCTCTCCCGTATGTAAGCTCTCCCAAATTCTGTTAACTGAGATTCTGTTACTGGAGATTAGCTACTTGGTCCTGTTTGAGCGTTCGCAGTCAGTCCTGTTATTTTCTTTTGTGATGTCCTGTAACTTTCAGGTTTAATACCTGCTTTATCTATTTATATTTAAAAAAAATGTGGTGATGTTTGGTGTGAGTGGTTTACGACCAAAATATCTGAGGCTAACAACTTGGTTTCCCCGTAAAAATGTTAGGTGCAAAGGTAAGTAATAACATAAGTTATGTTTTAATGAGAATTAAATTGGTCTCTCTAATTAGTCTCTCTTTATGTGTGCGCATTTATGCATATTGCATTCAACTTTGTCCCACAAATTTGATATTGACATGAAACATATTGGGCTGGTTCAAAATTTTGTGCCTTTACACTACAGTATTTTTCTATTCACAAAATTGGTCAAAAAGACCAAAATCAACAATTCCTGGGTGAAAAAGACACTTAGGTTTTGATACTGTTTAAATAGCCAAAAATTAAAAAGATACTATTTAAATGGACAAAAATTTAAAAATAGGCGGATGTAAACAGGTTTCATCCGTCCATTTTCAAATATTTTTTTCTTATTTTTATTTTACACATGATGCATCCAAGCCATCCTTGCTATTTTTTATGTATAAGCCGATGAATCCGATTTCATCCTTGCTATTTTTTTTTGGCTATTTCACCCGTACTTTTTTTTACTTGTCCATTTGAACCGTGTTTTAAATTTTTTTGGACAAATGACCCATTTTCTCTTTTCTATTCGGATTCCATGAGATGTTGGTTTCTGCCGATATGATTCAAAATAGTCTTTTATTAACTTGTATACCCGTATACATGTTAAGGTTTAATAAAGAATTATTTTATTTCTTTGGAGATGGTTTCCTCTTGGGTGCCTAGTTAGCAATTCGGCGAATAATTCGCGCGAACGCTTAATTATTCGGGAACGACCCGAACCACGTTTTATTCGCGTATGACTGAAACCCCACCCTCTTACGCGGCTTTCTGGACTTCCCGAATTATTCGCGTACAATTCGGATCCGCGAATAATCCTGGCGATCTGCTCTGATTGACCTTAGTGGGCCGAGTTCACTCATTTGTTTGACAAATAACCGATTTTCAACAATTCCCACAAATGTTAGGAAAAAAAAATAAGGGGGGACAGTTTCGAACATGTAACCCGCCAATCCCTAGCCCACCGAGGCTAACCACTAAGCCACGACTTGGTTGTTGTTAACCTTGCACATATTACTCATTGACAACAAACCGCAATAAAACCTCTTCACATATTAATTAATGTACTTAAATTTTGTGTGAAATTCATATCTCTAAAACGATTTATACACGTACGTATGCCGTTCCGAACTATCCCCGAATCACGAACCGTTGACCGAATAGTGGACCGAATTTACAATCCGTAAAAACGAATAATACACGTACGTATGCCGTTCCGAACTTTCCCCGCACACCGAATTGCTAACTAGGCTTGGGTGTGTGGAAGAGTATTTGTAAAGGTCTTTTTTGAGCATCACTCTAGGCATGCTATCTTCCCCCAATTGTACCTGCGCATTTGCAAAATGATTATGCAGTTTTAATTTCTTAAATTACTATACAAGGGCTTACGTTTTAAACATATTCTAAGACACAATCAGTACTAATATTTTCACAAATCTTCGACATGGGAATACCTTTTACTCATTACGTGGTGGAATAAACCAAATTCAACTTTTTTTTTACTCAACGTTGTAGATTCTCTTAGAGCATCCACAGTCATCGACCAAAACTAAAAATTTGGTCGAAATCACAGACACTATCGAGTGGAGTAAAGACCAAATCCTAGACTAAAACTAAAAACCAAACCAAATTTGGTCTTTGGTTTAGTTATAGTCCCCGCGCAATTTGACACTACGCCGATTGGGGCGTAGCTGTAATTTGCGTTTGTTAATGAGACGCAAATTTAATGTACGCCCCCGATTGAAACGCAACTTTAAACTCCGCCCGATGGGACGTAATCAACACTTGCGCCGATACCAAGCGGCACCATAATATTGCGCCTCACTCAAGCGTACTCACAAGATTACATCGGACCGTGTGATTTTAAATTGCGCACATGTCCGGCGCAATTACTAGTACCTTGTTGAATCTTTGGCGCAATTATAAATGCCGTTGAATGCATGGGGCGTAGTTACAAGTTACGCCTGTTGAATGCATGGGGCGCAGTTACAATTACGCCTGTTGAATGCATGGGGCGCATTTATAAGTTATGCCTGTTGAATGCATGGGCACATTTACAAGTTACGCCATCCACTATTTTCTCCACTGTTTTCATGTTTGGTCATGTACGTGTATATATAGCATTAATTATATAGAGTACAGAGACAGGTATATTATTGATTTGTATTTCTCAAGGAAAATACAAGTGAAAGTATATGGACATTCATGAGTCTTTGTGTACATATGGTTCGTGCATGAGCATCCAAAGAATACTTTCTACAGCTCGACCTAGTCATACAAACAACATATAAAGAAAACAAAGACTAGATAAGTTGCGCCCCATCAGACGCAGTCTCAAGTTGCGCCCCATCAGACGCAGTCTCAAGTTGCGCCTCATCAGGCGAATCGTAGTATTTGCGTCCCATTCAGGCGTATTTTGTATTTGCGCCCCATCAGGCGCAATTCTGGATTACGTTCCACATCAAACGCAAATTTAAACACCGCCCAACATCAGGCGTAATTTAAAGTTGCGTCCAACCCAAACGAACTTAACAACTACGCCCCATATCAGACGAACCATTCTACCTCCGCTCCACCAAATTTACTCCTCCAACCTAGTGTCTCACCGCGGACTAAAACTATATCTTTAACTTTTTTGGTTTTTAGTCGATAGTTTTACT